>JAJJHQ010009506.1:744534-807397 GCA_021223825.1 Drosophila ironensis | reverse complement strand
CCCCCCTGTGTTTCGGGGCCGGGAAGATTTCGCGAATTTTCGAAAGTCGCCGACAATTTGGCAATAAATTTTTCGCAAAGCGATTCAGGGCAATAAAACATACAAAAGTGCTGGCCCAGTGAGCCCCGCCACAGCCGACTTCAGGCCCCCGGAGTTGTGATATATATACGCATATCGAATATCTGGCCATATTTTTGCATTTTTAACACATTTTTTTCTGGTTCTCTGGCCAAAGGCAATTAAGAAACGAAAACGAAACCAGACCAGACCAAGCGACGGCGTTCCCAGCCACGCCACACGGCACCCAGAAAAATTTAAATAAATCAGTTGAAAAATGCAAGTGAAATATTCAAAGCATTATACTCGTATGTTTAAACATTAGTTTGCGCTGAAATTTGGGGTGCAAGTGCATAGAATTTCGCGGCCAGCCACCCCAGAGCCTATAGAGAAAAATGTATCGAGAATATCGACCATCCCAAAATGTAAATGTGCAAGTTTGGATAAATTAAACAGAATAAAAGGCTAGCATTCGAGCTTAAAACTATGCAGTTTGAATCTTTTTTTTTTTAGATATAAGTAATGCAAGTGTGAAACATTTAAAAAGTTACCTGGGGATAATCTAATCGGATTTCTGGTTTTTGTAAGTGCATTGCGGGAGCTCATTGGATTTGAAATGGACTGGAATGGCATCCCGAAAATTTCCAAGCCAAGAGTGTGTGAAGGTTCATCATAAATTTATTAAGTGCCGACAGGATACCTGGGAAACGAGTTCAACGTTCCGATGAACGCTGGCTGACTTGCAGAAATAATTCAAGTGGCTGGACTTGCCTTTGAGCACCCCGCCTATTAAGTCATAAAACATAAAGGGCCCATAAAAATCATCTCGAGATCCGATTGCGACTGCCCCATCTTAATTGTAGTCCGCCCGAGCCAACGGCAACAAAATATAAAACGTGATTTGTGTGCATATTAACTTGAAATTGATTTCAAATCAGATTAAGCGAAGTGTCTGATTGCATAACACCTTAAATACTCGCATAGGGGAACGCCTCTCAGGCGGGGAATGAACCGCAGAAGTTCCTGAAACACTCGTTTAATTAAACCTAGAAAAAACTGTTTTTATACCATGTACCTTAAGGTACAAATGGTATATTAACTTTGTGCAAATGTATGTAACAGGCAGAAGGAGACATCTCCGACCCCATAAAGTATATATATTCTTGATCAGCGTCAATAGCCGAGTCAATATAGCCATGTCCGTCTGTCCGTCCGTCTGTCTGTATGTATGAACACCTCGTTCTCGGAGATGGTAAGAGATAGAGGTCTAATTCTTTTTGCTTTTGGTGTGTTATTGTTGCAGGCAGATCAAGTTTATTTCAAATTTTTGCCACGCCCATTTCCGCCTTCGTAATTTGCATAAAACTGTATTTGAATTTTCTTAGATAAATTGGAAAAATAAGAGCTAGAGACCTATTGCTTTTTGAAATATGTCCGTTTAACTATTGCGCAGATAATGTCATTCTTGGATTTTTGCCACGCCCCTTTCCGCCTTCGTATTTTCAAAAAAATCGATATCTTCGAAATGGTAAAAACTAAAGGCATAATTTTCAGTTCAATAAGTCCACTGATCGTCAAACACGTACGTGCAAAATTACGTACGGATCGGACAATAAATATAGAAGATATGGCCAATTAAAGTTTTACCCACCCCTTCCCTAGGCAACGGCATGCCGCACACAAACGAAAATTTTGTGAATTATTTGAAAAAAAAACAAGTAGGAACGCTGTAGTCGAGATTTCTCGACAACGAGATACCATGTACCTTTTTTTTCTTTATGAACCATTTCTTTGATTTGATTTTTTTTTTTAATAATTCACCATATTTTCGTTTGTTAACATCAAAAAAATCAGCAGGTGCACACATACACACAATACTGTATGTATACACAGGCGAACCCCAGCGTGTGCGGCATGCCGTTGCCTAGGGAAGGGGTGGGTAAAACTTTAATTGGCCATATCTTCTATATTTATTGTCCGATCCGTACGTAATTTTGCACGTACGTGTTTGACGATCAGTGGAAATTATTCCTCTAGCTTTTACCATTTCGAAGATATCGATTTTTTTGCAAATACGAGGGCGGAAAGGGGCGTGGCAAAAATCCAATAATACCATTATCTGCGTTATTGCTAAACGAACATAAAGCAAAAAGAAATAGGTCTTTACCTCTTATTTTGTGCAAGTTATGGGCTAATGTGTCGATGAACATTCAGTTTTATGCAAATTACGAAGGCGGAAAGGGGCGTGGCAAAAATTTGAAATAAACTTGATCTGCCTGCAATAAATACACACCAAAAGCAAAAAGAACTAGACCTCTAGCTCTTACCATCTCCGAGAACGAGGTATTCATACATACAGACAGACGGACGGACGGACAGACGGACAGACGGACAGACGGACATGGCTATATCGACTCGGCTGTTGATGCTGATCAAGAATATATATACTTTATGGGGTCGGAGATGTCTCCTTCTGGCTGTTACATACATTTGCACAAAGTTAATATACCATTTGTACCTTAAGGTACATGGTATAAAAAAAATAAAATCAAAGAAATGGTTCATAAAGAAAAGAGGTACATGGTATCTCGTTGTCGAGAAAACTCGACTACAGCGTTCCTACTTGTTTTCGGATAAAACTATCCAGCGATACCCAAATCAAAGTAGCAACGCACAAAGAGTCCCGAATTTGGATTAAATCTAAAAAACTTGGACTAGGTAGGTCCCTGTTCAATTGCTTTTAATTGATAATGTGCCTTGGAATTGCATGGTATGAAAATGTACTCCCGGTCTTCAAACATTTCTGAGTTAATTCAGAGTATTTTCTTCAGGCCAAAAACGTGTGGCAACTCCTCCATTTGGGGAGTAATCAGATGGGGAAAACTCTCACTGCTCTTTCATTTAGCAGTGATTGCTCATTCTCGAAATGATTCCGCAAGATACACACAATAAAGGCAACTTTGAGAAGTACTTACAGCGCCTTTGCAGTTCAACACGAACTGGCAAACTCCCTACCCCGCCTCTTGGGCTGCCCCGCCAGAATCCCGCAAAGTCGGACACATACTGTTTGTTCGTATTGCTCGGGAGTCGTTAAAATTATCAATGAAACTTTACAATCACAGTCGAGGAGCAGAGGGCGGGCGTGGCAGTCACTTGATCCGGGGCGATGGAAAGGAAAATAAGTGAAATACCGGGGAAAAAGAGAGGCAAAAGCAAATAAGAGGGAAAAGTTCCGGGGCAACTGCTGCAACTTTGTTAACTTTGGCGCTTATTAAAGAGCTAAGGAATAAGGCGGCAGGCTCGAACAACTCCGACTCGGTTAAAGAGCGCTAAGCAGGAGCTTAAACATTTTCCCGGCCGGCCCGGCACGCAGCAACTCAAGCCAATGTCAATGCCACACCTCTTTTGTATTCCCATTAAATTCACATCACCCAAAAAATCGGGACGAACAACAACAAGAGGGTTAAATGGCTGACAAAAAAATAACCGAGTTTACATGCAACACAAGCGTTTCTCATTTTGATGCTGGCTTTTGCGGGAAAAACCCGCCTAAAATATAATCAAAAGGCAATAAATATTGCAAATGTGACAAAGCAGGCAAAGTTTAACTAGGACACGGAACCCCCTGCCGCCACTTCGCGCTCCCCGGGAGTCCTTGGGCGGCCAGGAAACGGCTACAAAATGTTTGCATGCTGCGGTAACAGCAACAAACACAAAAAGAGACGACAACAAACGAAGCCAAAGGATGAAGAACAAACAGAGGTGGCGAGGACAGCAGCCCCAGCATCGGTAAAAAATGAGCGAGGACGAAAGATTAACTTGGGCTGACCAGTGCGCGAAATACTCTAAACAAGTAGAAACGCTGTAGTCGAGATTCCTCGACAACGAGATACCATGTACCTCTCTTGCCGTTGCCGTGGGAAGGGGTGGGTAAAACTTTAATTTGTCATATCTTCTATATTTATTGTCCGATCTGAACGTAATTTTGCATGCATGTCTTAAACGATCAGCAGATTTAACAGACTTAAAATTAAGTCTCTAGCTTTTATCATTTTGGAGATATCGATTTTTTTGCGAATACGAAGGCGGAAAGGGGCGTGGCAAAAATCTGGAAATGGCATTATCTGCATAATTGTTAAACGGTCCTAATGCAAAAAGAAACAGGTCTCTAGCTCTTATTTTGTCCAAGTTATCGAAGAAAATACAGTTTTATGCAAATTACGAAGGCGGAAAGGAAAAAGAAACAGGTCTCTAGCTCTTATTTTGTCCAAGTTATCGAAGAAAAGGGGCGTGGCAGGGGCGGAAAGGGGCGTGGCAAAAATTTGAAATAAACTCGACCTGCGTACACATATAACGGACCTAAAGCAAAAAGAATTACACTTCTAGCTCTTACCATCTCCGAGAACGACGTGTTCATACATACAGACGGACAGACGGACGGACGGACGGACGGACGGACGGACAGACGGACAGACGGACATGGCTAGATCGACTCGGCTGTTGATGCTGATCCAGAATATATATACTTTATAGGGTCGGAAACGTTTCCTTCTCCCTGTTACATACTTTGCACAAACTTAATATACCATTTGTACCTTAAGGTACATGGTATAAAAAGCTCGCTAGCGATCGGTGGGCACTCTTGTAAAAGTCAGAAAACTAAAGTGTACAAAAAGGTACTCGCAAAGTATTCAAAATTGGAAAAATGTTATATATACAATTTTTTGGAACAACATGAGGTAATGTCTTTTAAAATTATTTTAACAAAAACAATGCTATTAGTTAAAATATCAGAAATGTTGCCACAAAAGGAAATATAAAGATACTAATGTAAGTAATGCTTTAGTAATTGAATGATAAGAATTTCCTAGGTACAAATAATCAATTAAAGTTTTATTTTAACAAACGCAAAAAGAATCAACCAATTCGATTTGCCCTCAGTTCGACCTCTTTTAATTTAAAAATATCTTAACCAACTTTAACATTACAAAAATAAAACATATAGTAAAAGAAAAATAACCATTTAATGTATATAAAAAAGTATAGAACTGTTAGATTTTAACACAAACGATTAGTAAATAATTTAAAAGTATTTTTAATCGAAAAGTGAGTAAAATGTTGCTATATTTAAGGTTTCAAAAGTTGATGCATCAATTAAAATGCAACAATTAAATGCGTTTAGCTTCGCGTCCCATTCATCCACCCTTAACAAGTGAGTACCGAAAATCCATTCAATTATTTGTGGAAGCCTGCTGGGCACAAAAATGCCTTTCGAGAGGATAAGCTGGGCCGTGGCAAAAAGGATGGCCCGCCTGCCGTGGCGGGCCGAAAAAAATTAAAAATATAAAATGCAAAAATGGCTTTTAAGCAGCGAAAGTCGCGTTTAGCTCTGCGGAGGCGGGTGGCAGGCGGCAGGTGGCAGAAGGAGGAACAGGGTGCCCTCCTGGGTCGCAGGACACATGGAAGGTGGGAAGGATGTGCTAAAAGGACATTGCTGTTGTTTGCCGCTTCAATGTAATGGAAGGACGGATGGAACTCGCACCGGCACCGGCACTGGGACAAGGAGTGGCGTGGGCGTGGGCGTGGGCGTGGAAATGGGAGCGTGATGTGTGCAGTTCATCAGCGACCGCAGCAAAAGGCAGCCAGAGCCGGCAAACACGAAAAGGACACTCTGTCTCTCCTGCCGGGCAACCATCAGGGCAAGGATGAAATGAGCAAGGATGAAATGGACAGGGGGTAACAAAATCGTCGTAGGGCTGGTTTAGCACAAACGAAATGAACCAGAAAAAGGCTAATTAAAAATGAAAATATGGACATCAAAACAGACCGGCAGGACAATAAAGAATAGTCGTTTACAAGAAAGGGAACCAGGAATACAATATTCTCGAGGAGCACTGCAGCCCTGAACAAATTACCAGGTGCCAGCAAATTGCATTACCCTTACGCTATTTTTTCGCCCAGCTTGTTTTTGTTTTGCGCTTTTTTTCAGCAACTCTAATGAGATTGCCAGGCCCAAGTTGCCTCCAAGACTCCGTCTAACTAACTAACTTCCAGCGACCCTTTCCGGTGGCTCTCCTCTTAACAGGGCCGTATCCTTTGTTTATGCAAGCGGAAATTCATTATTTTAGCGTGTGTGCCGCAAATTATACTATGAACTTTTCCACCTCCAGCTTGAATATGTAATTTGTGCCCTGCTCTCTCTGTTAAAATTCAGTGGCTTCTTTTTTTATGAAAATTCCGGGCGCATTACCCAATTGGTCCGGTCTTCGGATTAAATTCATCAATTATTGCGTGCGAGGCATTGGTCCTTTAAATAAAATGTGCGCGCTATGCCCACGATTTTTGTTAGGCCTTCAAATGATTCCACAAATCACCCATCTAACATTAATTTGAAAAATATATCTGATAAAAGGGAAACTATTTATATTTATTATTAACACTTTTTATGTGTAGTATCAAAAGAATATGGAATAAAATAGATTTTTGAATTGTTTAATCTTAAAATAAAAGTATATCTGAACTTATGCTGAGCTCTAATTAAGTTTAGCCAATGCACTGTGGTCGGGCTGTGGTTGCAATGCAATGCAAATTGTAAAAAACTTAAGTTTGATATCTTAACTTCGAGATGTATGAACTTTGGGTATTCTGCATACTTCTGTGGATTAGTCAATAAAATATGATATTACAACGCCCCAATACATACAAACATGTATGTGGGTAAACACAGAAAAGGTTCCTTGGGAAACCCCAAATGAATCGAAGGGAAAAAGGAAAAACTTTTTGGAGGAAATCACTCCGCATGCCCGCTTCGAAATTCCTCGTTTTAATCAATGAAACGTAGAATAAAACATTCCATTAATGACAATTAGCGCCTGGCGAACAGATTGCCTTTGCTCATAAATATTTAAGCCATTAAAGCACACATCTCATGCATTTTTCAGACCCCAAATAGTTGCTTGCCAACTCAATTAAAAGCGAGGTAATGCTGGCGGAGTTGGGCAAGCTTAAAGTGCAGTAGCCAACAATTAGTCCAACTACTTTGGTGAGCAAAAAAAAGAGTTAACCGAAAACCGGGAATTAATGACAGGAATTTCGCAGCCACAAAACAACTGTTCTGCGTTTTCCCGTAGGTTTTATTTAAATTTTTAACGAAAATCCACTAAGAGAATGCCATTACTGGACTGGCACATCCGGGATATACGGGTTAGTCGGAAGGTCTGTGGCATAATTTGTACACACCCATGCACCATGAAAAAATAATAAAAAATGCACTTTTTCGACGTGTAACGAAATCCCGCTCACGCTCACAAGCAGGTTGTCCCCTATTTTCCCGCCCCTCTCTTTTTGTGATGTTTTTATTCTGGCCATTGTTCTCCTATGGCATAAAATGAACATGAAGCTATTTGTTAATTCAATGAATTTATTTTGCCGGCCGAGGAGGAGCAGGGCCGGCTCGCGTCTGACACAGAAAACCGAGTACTGGAACATTGTCCGATCCATGTTTCATGCGCGTACAGATAAACACATTACAAGATATTTTGCATATTTTATGGGTTCGAGTTGCTCCACGAAGGCGCCTCTGCAGAGCTCTGTATGCCAAGCACACCCATGTATGCAGAAATAAAGTCGGCTCGTGTTAAAATCTGTTTTTATGATTAATTGCCATGGCCGTTGGAAACCAAAAAAAAAAATGCCACAGTCTTTGAATGAGAAATAAGCATTCGCAGGACTGGCGCTGCATTTCAATTTTAATATTTTTCCTATGAATTTTTTATTTACGGGGTACCCGAAAAGTTCATGGGTATCCTAGGTTGATGCGGAGGCAGAGAGAAACCTTTCTGAGAGAATATCTTTCCAAGATATCGGGGGCATATAGGAAAAACCTTCCCCGAAATTATTTTTAGTTCCGATTACTGTGAAAGAGTAAAAGGAATAATTTGTCATCTATAGCCCAAATGTTTTAAAGAAAGGATATTGACAAACACGATAGTAGGTATTGGCAACGCACAGTGGGGAATCTTGTATGGCAAAAGGCGGCCATACAAGCTTAAAATTTCATTTGCATACTTTTAGGGTAAGTCCCCACACATTTAATTTAAATTTTATTATTTATGTACAAACTCAAAAATAAAAATCGGTTTAGATATTTAGTAAATTTTTTTATATATTATACTAAAGTAAATAAAACAATGAATATATTATAAAGACCCATTTTTTCAGAGAATTCGGACTGTATATTTTGTTTCCTTCTCTGAAATAGTTCAAAAAAGCCAATAACTCAGAAGGTTACAAAAAGTAAAACTCAGAAGGCTAAAATGTAAAACATAAATTAGGAAAACATTTTTTTAAATAACAAACAAAGTTTTATTGAGGGGTAAGCGGGGGATCATAACTATTTCTTTCTCTGAAATCTAAGTATACACTAACAAGTAGAAACGCTGTAGTCGAGATTTCTCGACAACGAGATACCATGTACCTCTCTTGTCGTTGCCGTGGAAAGGGATGGGTAAAACTTTAATTGGTCATATATATTGGTCTTCTATATTTATTATCCGACCTGAACGTAATTTCACATGCACGTGTTTGACGATTAGCAGTCTTAGCAGACTTAAAATTAAGTCTCTAGGTTTTACCATTTTGGAGATATCGACTTTTTTTGCGAATTCGAGGGCGGAAAGGGGCGTGGCAAAAATTTAAAATAAACTCAACCTGCGTACACAAATAACGGACCTAAAGCAAAAAGAATTACACCTCTAGCTCTTACCATCTCCGAAAACGACGTGTTCATACATACAGACGGACAGACAGACGGACAGACAGACGGACGGACAGACGGACAGACGGACATGGGTAGATCGACTCGGCT
The DNA here is from genome assembly GCA_021223825.1 of Drosophila ironensis. Taxonomy (NCBI): domain Eukaryota; kingdom Metazoa; phylum Arthropoda; class Insecta; order Diptera; family Drosophilidae; genus Drosophila; species Drosophila ironensis. The sequence continues at coordinate 798,474 of JAJJHQ010009506.1, read as the reverse complement.
GTTGATGCTGATCAAGAATATATATACTTTATATGGTCGGAAACGCTTCCTTCTCCCTGTTACATACTTTGCACAAACTTAATATACCATTTGTACCTTAAGGTACATGGTATAAAAACAAAAAAAATGGTTCATAATAGTATTTTCAGTATCTTGTAGGGCCAATATTAATTTGAAAATAAGGTAATTTTTTGGGCGCTCGAAATTGTAATTCACTCCTCGATCTCGTTTTGATCTTATCCACCTCAGTAGATGGTACTACTAATTTCCACACTTTTTGGGATTATTCGGGATGTGAATCTTTAGGAATGTTCTAAGCTAGTATTTTTCAATTAAAGCCGGCTGGGCACATTCAAAATAATTTTTACTTCAAGTTAAAGTGATTTTAGTTTTCACTGCATTCCTTGCTTTCAAGCGGGATGTTTGTCACTTCTTTTTTTTATATTTTTTTTTATTATTTTATTGTAACAAATATTTAATAACCATTTTACTCCTGGAAAATACGATTTCACCAAGCAAAGACTCGTTTTTTGTATAATATTTTATATTTCCCATATTTTTATTAAAATTTTTTTGATCATTCTGTTTAATGGCCCGGTTCCTCGAGCTGTTCGGCCTTGTTTTCCATTTTGGCCAGTCTCTTGGGACTCAATGTTTAGCGCGTTTACAGGACGTAACCCTTGGAAAATACGATTTCACCAAGCAACAACTCGTTTTTTTATATCTTATTTTATATTTCCCATAATTTTATTAAGATGTTTTGATCATTCTGTCGAATCGCCCGGTTCCTCGAGTTGAACAGCCTTGTCTTCCATTTTGGCCAGTCTCTTGGGACTCTATGTCCAACGCGTTAATATTTTTATTAAAATTAACCCTTGGAAAATACCATTTCACCAGGCAAAGGCTCGTCTCTAGGTCTCTAGCTTTACTTTTTTCCAAGTTATCGTAGAAAATACAGTTTTATGCAAATTACGAAGTCGGAAAGGGGCGTGGCAAAAATTTGAAATAAACTCGACCTGCGTACACATATAACGGACCTAAAGCAAAAAGAATTACACCTCTAGCTCTTCAAATTTCAATTTTTTGCCATCTTTATTTTCAATATTAATTTTAATTTACGACGATTGGACGCGATTTAATAGTAAAATTAAATTTTTTCGTAAGAGCTAATTATACCATGTACCTTAAGGTACAAATGGTATATTAACTTTGTGCAAATGTATGTAACAGGGAGAAGGAGACATCTCCGACCCCATGAAGTGTATATATTCTTGATCAGTGTCAACAGCCGAGTCGATATAGCCATGTCCGTCTGTCTGTCCGTCTGTCCGTCCGTCCGTCCGTCTGTCTGTATGTATGAACACCTCGTTCTCGGAGATGGTAAGATAGAGGTCTAATTCTTTTTGCTTTTTATGTGTTATTTTTGCCACGCCCCTTTCCGCCTTCGTAATTTGCATAAAACTGTATTTGAATTTTCTTCGATAACTTGGACAAAATAAGAGCTAGAGACTTATTTCGTTTTGCAATATATCCGTTTAAATATTGGGCAGATAATGTCATTCTTGGATTTTTGCCACGCCCCTTTCCGCCCTCGTATTTGCAAAAAAATCGATATCTTCGAAATGGTTAAAGCTAGAGGCCTAATTCACTGATCGTCAGACACGTACGTGCAAAATTTCGTACGGATCGGACAATAAATATAGAATATATGGCCAATTAAAGTTTTACCCACCCCTTCCCTAGGCAACGGCATGCCGCACACGCTGGGGTGACGTCATCCGTCTCTTCTTTGACTTCAATTCGTTCGCACGTGTATACAGTAGTGTGTGGTGTGCACCTGCTGATTTTTTGGATGTCAACAAACGAAAATTTTGTGAATTATTAAAAAAAAAACAAGTAGAAACGCTGTAGTCGAGATTCCTCGACAACGAGATACCATGTACCTCTCTTGCCGTTGCCGTGGGAAGGGGTGGGTAAAACTTTAATGGGTCATATCTTCTATATTTATTGTCCGATCTGAACGTNAGGGAACAAGGGTGTATTCAATTTATGGGAGTGTATACAACAGGCTGACGGAGCATTTTCGAGTTCATGAAGACATTTTTAGAATGGAACTAATTTTGGACCGGTCTGTCCGTATGTCAGTAGGAACGCCTAAATGTTGGAAAGAAAAACTCACAAACATAATAAGACTTTTGTAATAGCAGATTAGCTTAATTTTTTTCTGATTTCTGACATTTTATGTTTAAACTTAAAACAAAAAATTCCGATATATTTTAATGTTCTTCTAAGACAAAATTTATCAGGGTATTTATAGTCGAAACACATGACTCTATACACGTTTAAATTGTTTTTTTTTTACATTTCCTCTCGTTCTCAGTTAACGCTTTTAACATTCACTCCTGTATTCTCCCGATTTAAGGTTGATTTTAAGGTATTATAGCGTTAATTATTGTCTTTGACTATTAATTTGTGAACTCGGAAATTAAAGAATTGTAGAAGCTGTCTCAAATGACAGACGAGTGGGGCTTTCGTAATTAAAACTGAATAAAATAGAATTACATATGGATACTTTAAGAATTAAAAATACGCCTAATCGATTCCAATAAATTAATTAAAGATGTATTCTCTGCAAAAGAATTAAACTAAAATTTACTCTGAGAATTGGAAGAATGTTCCAATATAAGCAACCCTCCTTGTGTAGTTTACTTTTTAAAAACATTTTCGCCTTATGAAACATTTGCTATTGTTTTGTTTGTTGCGCTGGAAATTGGCGCGTTTATCTTGCATTATTTGGTGCACATTCGCTTAACATTACTTTCAGCCTCCGTTGCTGATTTTATTTTTTTTTTCAAATAATTCACCAAATTTTCGTCTGATGATATTCAAAAAATCAGCAGGTGCACACATACACACACTACTGTATGTATACACGTTTACCTATATATTTTTATACCATGTACCATGTACAAATGGTATATTAACTTTGGGCAAATGTATGTAACAGGCAGAAGGAGACATCTCCGACCCCATAAAGTATATATATTCTTGATCAGCGTCAACAGCCGAGTCGATATAGCCATGTCCGTCTGTCCGTCTGTCCGTCCGTCCGTCCGTCCGTCTCTATGTATGAAAACTTCGTTTTCGGAGATGGTAAAAGCTAGAGGTGCTCTTGGCGCGTTATTAATGCAGGCAGATCAAGTTTATTTTAAGTTTATTTTATTTGCTATATACTTTGAAAAGACTATATCATCGAACAAGAGATATAATTCTAAGTCCGCTGACCATTAAGCACGTGCATGCAAAATTTCGTCGAGATCCGACCATAAATATAGATGATATAGCCAATTCAAGGTTTACCCACCCCTTGCCAGGGCAACGGCATCCTGCTGCAAATGCCGGATGACGTCATCCAATCCATCACGTCTTTCACAAAAAATTTGTTGAATTATTTGAATAATATGAAAAAAAAGAAATCGTTGTTACATGGTATCTCGTTGTCAAGAAATCTCGTCTGCAGCGTTTCCACTTGTTTTTAATAAGCGGCTGAGATTTATTTTTTTAAAGATTTAATTTAAACTGTTATTGGTATTTAAAAAGAAACCGCTTCACGAATCACCTTTAAAATAAATGTTTTGCTTGACTATTTGAGTTGACTATTTTTTTCTGTGCTTATTTTTACAGCACAAACTTCGCCGCTGCTTCCGTTCGTCCTCTGGCGTTTATTTTCTATATATTTTTTTATGAGGGTGTGACCGAGAAAGGGGTAAAGGGCGAGGGACTGGGAGGACCTGCAACTGGCATTTTGGCGTTCCCGGCACGCGCTCACTAATTTTATTCCTTAATAAAAACCAAAGGCGCACAATGCGACTGAGACTGAGGTGGATGCCGAGGCCGGGGCTAAGGCAGTGGTAGGAGCTGGAGAAGGCAGAGAAAGTCAGTTGTGCACGTAGGGCACTAGCGTCCCCTTGCACCCTCCATCCTTCTCCCTCCTCCCAGGGCATTGTTCCGAAAGGTCGAAGGGGAGGATTCTACCTTTGGCAAGGTTCGCTATCAAACTAGCAAAGTTCATTAAAGTGATAATTACAAAGGCTGTAAAACAAACGACGAACGACCAAGACGACGACATGGAACGGAACGGAACGAAACGAAACGGATATACGACCTGAAACTTGCAACCTGGATCCTTGGGAGCCGCAGGACGAAGGACACATCCAGGAGCGGCAGAAGTTGCGGCAGGAAACCCAGAACCCAGAAACAGTAGCTGGTGAGTAAAGGGAGCCACCGAATGGGGTTGCCCCCGGGACTTTTAACCCTTTGATGGCCCGGCGCTCAGGAAACTATTTACATCAGCTTTATACCGTGGCTTGCGCTCTTGTTCCACTTCTGGGTTCGCGTAAGTAGCTTACGAGGCTTTAAACATTTTTTCCTCGGAAATCATTGAAACAGCAGACTGATGTGGATTATATTTTATAAAAACTTAAGGCATAAGTTCAAATGGTTATTTACCTTATAAATAAATAACAATATATAAAACTAATTACAGAAGTCATAGATGGGAATGGTCAAATTATTGCTGCTGGTAATAGTACAGGCATTCGCGTAAAATAGTTTATTATAGAATGTGTTACAAGCAGTTTGAGATCGAAAAATGTAATGCTAATCCAACATATTAAACAATATATTGCTCGCATTATTTTATTTTTTTTATGGAGGTAGTCCGGAGGCTTCAGGAGTAGTAAGCAGAGGGTTAAAAAAACACCCAACTGGGGGCGAGTGCTCCCCCGATCCCCGTTTCCCGACTTTCCTCCCTGATTTTCCGGCAAATGAGCCAAAGAGTTTGCGGAGCTGATAAGAATGGGAAATGCGTGTTCGATTTAATTGGAGACTCTTAAAGTAGACACCACAACACGATACAATTCCATTTCCAGGGGCCACGGCAGCGGCTCGCCAAGGCTTTTGAAATACACATTCGGGGGGAATTATTGGGTTGGCCCGGGAATGGGGCTGCATAAAGTAAGGTCGAAAAAGACTTTAAATAATCATAAGCCCGGACCCAGAAACTTTGCACGCAGCTGCCACCAGGCTGACGCCCGAGGATCCAAGGGCCAAGGCAACTTTTTGGCATAAACAACAAAGAACGGGGGTCGAATGCTGGGAAATGCAAAGGAAAGCCATAAACTACAATTGAAGGAAACAACGCAGCACGGCTTGCGGGGAGAAAAGGCGGCAACAGCAGCAGCGAAAGGCAAACTGTAAATAAATAAATAAATAAATACATATGCAAAAATGGCATAGATTGGCCAAAAGTGAAATGGCTTGATATGCATCTAAATGGCATCATCAGCATCATGTGCACCCTTAACCCCCTTCTGCCCAGAGGGCTTTCATATGTGACATCGGCAGCCACAGCCACCGAAGATAGCAATCAGCAGCAGAAAGCCAAATGCCAAACAGAATAGAAATCACGAGAGCCGTACTTCGACCAAAACAACTTTGAAGCCAGCCAGCACAAAAAACAGACGTTCTTTACAGTAGTGGATGTTCGGATTGAGTAGCATCAAGAGCGGCGAAGAAACAAGCAACAAAAATACAGCAAATCATTTGAGGGCATTACATTTTATTTCCCTATTTGTGTTTGTTGCCTTTTTGACCGGACAGTGGTTGCCATTTTTTAACTTCAGCGAAATCAATTCCATGATTTGCCAATTGCTATGTTAACAATTAAAAAGAATCCAAGCCTGACTGGAAGGTAAGCTTAATTTTTATACCCGTTACTGCTAAGGAACAATTCGCTCTTAAACCGATTCCCAACACTAGTTGACTTGGAAATTGGTAAACTAATGAGAACGCTCTTAAATTGATTGGAAAAGAAGAAAAAGCATCGTGAGTTCTAATATATTTTGCGATATATTTCCTCTATATATACAATGCTTTTCTCTAAAGAAATAAAAGAAACGTTGTACGTGGCAACTCAAACCATCTGACAAACACTATTTGTTTGTATAATTTTATGCTTTAATTTTATATTTATTAAATAATATAATCTAACATAAATGCAAAAAAAAAAATTATATATAAAATGGGAATTATGCTCCGTCGCAATTCAGTTCGTGTCACTGTGCCAGCCTTTGGAAATCCTGCCCGAATCGAAGTCAGTCTTCACATATTGGCCGATTTTGTGGCTTTGTAATGCAAATGCCTGGGTTGCTGATTGTGAACTTCGGCTGCGGAATACATTATGGACATCAACAATTGACGGCACCTTTAAACGAAGTGTATTGGGTGGGCGGACTTACTTTTATAGATGTTGTAGCCCCGCTCATCGGCGATATAGTATTGCGTTTGGATTTGGTTTTTCGGGCCGGGAAGGAGCACCGAATGGTAGCCCACCTGGACGTTGATCAGCCTGTCGCCAACTCTCTTCGTGTAAATCTTTTGGTAGTTAACCAATCCATTCTTCATAACAACCCTTAAATATGACAAAAAGAATTTAACAAATCTTGTTAACATCTTGTAAACTCAGTTGAAGTATCGTGAATGGGGAATTTTAGGGAGCAATTTTCGAAAGTTATTTCACAAAAGCTTTCCGATACTAAGAATGCGCTACCTCTTAAGCTATGACACACCGATCCTGCAACCTAATTAACACCCCCTTAAGTTATAGGCCTGCACTCACTTGAACTCCTCGGTGCCATTGGGATGGATGACATGAAAAGATTGCACAACATCGATGGGCTGCTGGGGTCTGTACGTGCCCGTTGGGTGGCTGACGGGGCCTTGGGGTGTCCCGGTTGTTGACGGCGGGGATGCTGTGGTGCTGGACGGCCCCGAATCATCCAAGAGACTCCCCTCTTCAAGGCCCATTTGCGGAAATACGGTCACTGGCTCCTCATACAATATTTGCCAGTTTTGCTCAGTAGGTGTCGCAATGGTCGTCGGCGTTTTCGATGTGGTGGTAGCCAATGGCGGGCTAAAGTCATCACCGTCCTCAATGTCACTGGGCCAAACAACCAATTGTAATTCATAGATGGGCTGGCTGTCGGGTCTTTTCAAGTGACGCTGCAGTTCTTCGTTCTGCTTGTCCTCCGGTGTCTCTGGCTTATTAACCGAGTCAGAATCCTGTCCCGGTTCCTCTGCCTCTGCCTGTGTGTGGCCCTGGCCCTTGTTGTGTTGGCAGGCTAACGAGTCCATTGTAGCCGCATCGAAAGTCAATTTGCAGTCGATGCGTTGGCCATCCACTTCAGTTTCTGCTTGAGCTTCACTCCTAGCGACAAAGGACTCCTCTGTGTGCGGGTCCTCCGCCGCCAGCCCCAGGGCCATTGTCACCGCCACCTCCTCCTGCGGAATGGGGATCGGAATCGAAATCGGAATCGGATCCGCCGGATCCGCATCCGTGAGTGGCGCCGCCAGCTGCAGCGGCATTAGTGTTGCCGCCAGCAGGCTGGCGAGCAAAAGCCGTAAATATTCCGGCCGGATTCTGCTTGACGACATGACTGCGGGCCACAAGATGTCGCTGCCTTTTGCACGCTGCCAACTCGCAGCGTCTTGTATTTATACTTTGGCTGCGGCTGCCGCTCACGATGGCTCACGGTGCGGTGATGCACCGATTTAATCAGCACTTTGGACCGGACCCCGATTCGGACTCGAACCCGGGCCCGGGCCTGTGCGGGGGCGAGCATGCGAATAAAAATTTTACTGGCATTGTTAAATTACAAGCTAACGGACAACGGAGAACGCCCAAATGTTCGGCCAAGTCAACCGGTCAAGGATCGAGAAAATGGGTGCTAAGAAGTTGGTCTTAACCTTTAAGAGGTTTCCAAGCCACATGTTGGGGGTGTATATTACATATAACTGGGATGCTCATATCGGATGGATCTTTATTAATTCACAGTTTCTTATGAATTTAAAAACTAGTGTCCTAAAAATGGTAAATAGGTCGACTTGTCACCTTGACATACTTCCAATAGATTACCATTATCTTAATTATATCTTATGTGATTATTGTGTGTGATTGTTTGTTTCGTTTCTAAACTAGTTAATAGACCAAGCAAAAAAGAGTTAATATTATTCTGATATTATTCTAAAGTAAGCAGTTATATTAAATAATTCAATAAAACATTTGTCAAATCTATTTTGATTGTCTCTACAATTAGAGACAATTAAATTTAATCTACAATTAAATTTCGGATTAGAACCACTTTTATTTTAATCCAACGACCATTTGGATCATTATAATAATTTCCAATATATTTCAAAACATAGTCTAACAATATTAATTTTTATCTTTATTAAAACTATAATAAAATAGTTAGAAAACTAATAGCAAAATTGTACATGTTGCTTTCAGGACATGTTGCTTTTGGTATTGTAAGTAATATAATCCGGATAAATATCCGGATAAAATATTATTAAAATTAATGTTAATATTAAATGTTTACATTTTATTAACATCACCCAATTGAGACTTCCAATTCCAGGCACTGCCTGCGGGTTAACATTCACTTATAATGCCGAAAGATGATGAAATTGGAATATAAACAAGGATGGACGCCAGCAGGCGCTGCGGTGCGGGTGTACTAAAGCCTTTATAATTACCTCATTCTGTGCCGGGTGTTGTTGCGTTGCCGCAAGCTCTTGCATGCATATTTATGGGCTTTATTCCGCGCGACTCTGATCCCAAACAATTGTTCTGGAGTTCTGCCACTCCGGCCTTGCCATGCCGAATGTGCGAAGAGGTGTGATGGCTCATTGATGTGCTCGTCTTCACACACCAGCGTTTTGTGTGTGCCCTAATATTCCACCAATTTACGGTCGGCCAATGTGCAACTTAAGCTCCAACGCAATCTCGTGTTTGGCTTGTTTTTGCCGCTTCCCAATCCCGCCTAATGCCTTGTTTCTGTCAAGCCCAAGCTCTATGCTTTTATGACACTTTATTCCAGAGATCAAAGGCGGGTGGTGTTGCGGCGTTGGTGTTGCAACTTCTGCTGACGCAGCAGCTTTTTGCGATGTTCTGCCGTTGCACTTTCCAGCGATTCTTTGTATTTATTTAGCACTTCTTATTTTGCGCCCCCGTGTGTCATAAAAGACATTTGCTGTGGCATGGAATTATTTTTAGTGCTCTCACCTTTCACAAAAACAGGTTTAGAGTCTGAGTCACTGGGAGGACTGCGAGCGCGCTTCCCAAATTAACTTTTTACGCGTTTTCAAGGGCAGCCTGCACATGCCCCGCCAGACTTTTTAAACGAAAATCTATTTAAGTGAAATACACAGCGCGCACACAGCACGCGTCTTTAATGTGTAATTTGTCAAAAACTTTTTTGATTTATGAGTCCACAACAGCAAGCGGCTGTCAAACAACTTGTTCGCTCCACTTTGCTGCTATTGCCTTGCCTTCCTTCCCGGCTCCGGTTCCCATTTTCCTCTTCCTGGCTGCCTTTCTTTCCGTCCAAGAAAATTGAAAATCTCGCACACAAATTTTCATGCAAACGAAACATTTATTCCCTTCGTTGCCGGCTCCTGTTTCCTCTTTTTTTTGGCACAAATTTAATTTGATTTGATTTCTGCCGCTGGACATGGCAAGCCCCAAGCCATTTGTCAAAACTGTACGAAAAACAGCCAAGCGACTTTAATAAAACAAGTGGAAACGCTGTAGTCGACTCGGCTATTGATGCTGATCAAGGATATATACACGGAAACGCTTCCTTCTCTCTGTTACATACATTGTATTAACTTAATATACCATTTGTACCCTAAGGTACATGGTATAAAAACAATAATGCTCTTCGGAAAACTAACATAACATAATGCGCAACTGGAACTGGTAATAATGTTGTTTCCCCAAAAGAACGTAATTATTTCCATTTAAGAGTTTTCTTCAAAAAAGAAAAAGGCTTTCAGAGCTTGTAAAGTGAAAAGTCCAAGTAGAATGCACCTTTCTGCTTGGGAGTTCGGCGGTTGTTAACAAATTCTGATGCATGTGGCAATTGAGGCGTTCATGGTATTTGATCCTACTCTCGTTTGTTTAAACATAAAAATATAAATAAGTACATAAGCGGTTGTTAAATGCTGACCCACATTTTTGCGTGCGAAATCCAGTTTTGTTACTTTTTTTAGAACAAATACGATGCGCGGCAAATCAGGTTTCATTAATTGCCCGCAAATTCAGGCAAGAACCAGAAATCGAAGAGGTCATGAAATGCCCGGACATTGAAGAAATCATATATAAGAACATGCGGATTTGATATCGAAATCAAAGCAAAGGCTGTTTTCGAATCAGTTTCATATTAAAAGCAACAATTGTCCCGGAAAACTTGGCTTAAATATTTTGAGCTCTTTGAATTTTTTTACCACCCAAACGCAATGGCCGGAAAACTACGTCTGTGTCTTATATTTGTGAGCTTGGTAGCTGTGGGCGTAGCTAGGACTCCCACAAAGCCCACGACAAGTACTCCAATGACAACGAAAGCCATGGACCAGGTCATGGAAGCCAACGAAAAACGAGACAAACGTCAATTGGTAAGATGCTTAGACATTATGCAAGAAACTAAAAATATCATCAATGCTTTGAAAACAAGCGGATATGGAAGCACCTTACCCTAAAATTTCATGACATCTATCATTCTTAGAATGGCGGACAAACTAGCTTAGCCGGATCCGGTGGCACTTACCCCATCTTCTTCGATGGCTTGAATGTGCAACAGCCCTTGCAACCGCTGCAGCCCCTGCAACCGCTACAACCGCTGCAGCCACTGCCTCCCCTGCAGCAGCTGCAGCCCCTGCAACCCATCACCGTGGTGACTCCGGTGGCCGCCAACTCGAACGCCCAGACCGGGGGCCAGCAGCCGGGCTCTGTCTCGAGCGGTTGGAGCCAAAATCTGCCCATCATTGGTACCCTCGTCAGCAGCTTCCCGAACTTGATCAGCGGCTTGGGACTGGGCTCCCTCAATGGAGGATTTGGGACTCTTGGCGGCCTCAACCTCGGCAATCTCGGCCTGGGTGCCCTGACCCCGGTGGTTGCGACCCCGGTGCAAGCCACGCCCGCTCCAGGCTCGCAGAGCTGTCCGCTCACCCAGAAGCTCAGTTGCCGCTGTGAGCCCTTGATCCAACTGCCGGGCTTGAAGCCAACCGGGAATCCTCTGCGCTCGCCGCAGGTGCAGATTCTGCGCCAGAGCTCGCGTAACAACGACGATGGCTCCCAGGAGATGTGGGTGATCCTGAGCAGCGGACACGTGATCTACCAGCGGACGGGTAAGGACCTGAGCCAGAGCGGCTACTACGCGACGCGGATCCAGTCGGGCAGGTACCTTAAGATCAACTACAGCGTCAACGAAAAGGAGTACACCGTGCGAGCAGATGTTAAGGATACGCTGCCACCCTCCGATTTCGACAACGAGCTGAGTGGCCAGCTATAAGGGTTCAACGTTGTTGTGGTGGGCTTAATGGGCCAAAAGAAATGCTAAAATAACTCAGGAGTTCAACGTAGGTTAAACAACAATTCAACAACGTTTTAAAAACAACTATTTAGTTTTACTCGGTTAGGCAAAACTGAGTATAGTACGCTGCCCAGAATTCCTGATTGCATTTTTGTGCCCTGTAGAAATGGCTCTCCCCAAGACAATCAATATTCTCGTCCCATATGCTTAACAAACCCTAATCCTTTCCTACCCTCCCATTATTATTATAATCCCATTTTTAAAATGTATAAAGTTTATTATTTTTTTTTTTTTGAAACAACTACAAACTAGTTGAGAAAGAAATAAACAACAATGAAACACATTTTCAGCGATTGCTCCTTTGGGTGGGAAAGTTTCTGTGTGCGCCGGGCAAAGAGACAAATATTCATGGGAGTCCCGGCTATAAAGTTGTCTTTTATTGCCATAGATGGTGTTAAAGGTTTCTCCAAGGGCAGCGGGTGGGGGCAGGGCGTTGCTTAACCCATTCAACTGGAAGCCAACGAAATCTCGCACCAATCTCCTTCAAGAGATGCCCACCAAGATGTAATTACAAGGTCCTTGAACGAAATCAGTTGCCACCAGTTGAGTTGCACCGTGGAAGAGGCAAACAAGCGAACAAACGAACAAAGAGCTCAATGGCAAAATGGAAATCAAGCTGTAAAATACCGCATACGTACACTGGGAAAAAACCGTGCCAGAAGACGAAGATGCGAGAGAATAATAACCATTGGGATGTTAATCAAGCAAGACTTTATTCAACAACCAGATGATTGAGAGACTCAAAAGAGCTTTTGATCGAAACAGTTTTCTCCCCGTGCACGCCTCTCAGCCACTTCTCTTTTAAGTTGAAAAGCCGAGAAGTTTCGCAATGAGGCGGGAAATGGAAACTGTCAGGATATGGCCGGAAGAGCGGGAATGAGAATGAAAATGAGAATGGGACCGGGACCTGGACCGGGACCGGGACCGGGACCGAGACCGGGAGCGGGAGTGAAAAACCAAGCTCCCAAAAACCCAGCGGGGCAATATATAATTAAAAGTTCCCTTTGTGTTCAGATTGCTGGAATTCATCAAAATGCCATCCGCGTTTTCATTCACATAAGAGCCGATTTGTCTCAATAAAATGTTCTTTTAGTTTTCCCAGCCTTAGATACTGCTTCGATTGCAATGCAGTTTTGGCCGCAACTCTTACCAACACACAAATTAACGTAACCGTTTATCAGATTGCTCTGTTATTTGCTGATTTTTGCCACAAATTTGTAAATCCAATAAGCACAAATTCCACCCAACAGCCGCTCTCACGTGAAATTAAATCCCAAAATTTTGCGTTTTTGTTTATTAGAGGAGTTTTATTTGAATCGGCTTTGTCCGAATCGCATTTCTCCCACTCTGGATCCTCCATACATTTCCACGCTGGGGGCAAGAAGTCATGGGGTGGTTCCGTTGCTGGTAATGAAACCGCATTGCTCTGTGCACACGAAACTTTTTCACAAATCATAAATGGGCTCGGGACGCACACACCCCCGCTGCCGCTGCCAAAACGGTTGGTTTCCCCTTGGAGCTCCCTCGGTTCCGCCTTGCAGCCCCTAGAATCCCCGGGTGCCCCGTGAAAATCCGGAAAATAACCCCTCAACCGCCGCTTCATCGGTTATGCCAATTGCAAAAAGTCCGGGGCAACAATTGAAATTGCCGGACTCGTTGATGGGACTCTAAGCTCTGGTTGCAACCAACCACGCCCCTAATTACGTATTACCAGATGACTGCCATTAAGTGCCCTCTTTTTGTGGCACGTCCCCCTGCCCCTGCCCCTCCCTCTGCCCATGCCACAGCCCCTTCCTGGCCCAGCTCCGGTAGCCACGGTGATGGCCTTAAAGCCGGAGCATCTTTAAGAGTGCCCTAGCATGGCATTGCAATGCCACCACGCATCATTAAATCGCCGGAATGTTCTACATTCATTTGGCTTTGGTTGGTACTTGTTTCTAGCTGCAGTTCAGCAAAAAGGAAGAGCCTCAACGTGGGTAGTCGGGCCCTTTTCAGGAATGGAAAGTACACAGGAAAATACGAGTGCAAATTTGGGGGGTTCAAGGTCATCCAGATAAATGTCAATTTTGTAAGGCAAGCTTTGGGAATTCTTTTTGTATGGCCATTCTAAAATATATAATTTGATCGATGTTGTACACCGTTGTCAATTGTAATCAAATACTGTACAACCTTAAGTCTCTGACGATAGATCTTTTGTAAGCCTAGCAATAAACCAACCAAAGACAGGTTTGTTTTACACCGTTGTCAATTTTAGCCAATCAATCTTAAACCTTAAACCTCTGACCATAGAAAGAAGTATGAAACTCTATGAAAGAACTGTTCTTTATTACTTACTTAGCCCGTTGGCATAAAAACGAGACATCTCAATCGTTTGAATGGCAAATGGAGCATATGTAACAGGACAAAATGAAACATAATTCCAACTTATATTACCGAGGGTGTGTACCAGCTCTCTGTTTAAATACTTGTATTTCTGTTGCTTATCCCGACACTTGAATTGCAGCCCTTTGGCTCTTTGTTTTCTATCTGTGCAGCATCCATTAGCTTATGTAAGCAATGCAAGCACTACCTGAATCCAAGCCCGAACCCGAAACCAAGCCCGCGCCTAGACCAAAACCCACATCGCAGACCCGTCGGAACCGCAGACCAACGTGAGTGACCTATGGCCAGAGACAGAGCAGTTACAGCTGCTGTGTGACTGACCTCCGGCTACACCCCAGAATCCATCCGCCCATCTTCTGCCCCGCTCGTCCATGGCTTCCGTTTTAAACGGCCGCATTACGTGGCCAAAATGCGAAACCGCGATTGCGACTGATAACACTGTGAAAAACCCTTCCAGTGCACTGCAGTGGTGAGCAGTCGCATTGAAAATATTCCAAAAAGTAAGCACAGTTCTGGGAAAGCCCTTTAATGTAAAGTCGTTAAAGGGAAATAAAAACTATATGACATTTTTACACCAACTATAATCTACGAGTATGTTTTAAATGTGAGATATGTATTTTAAAAAACATTAACGCAACGGTATACAATCAATTTGTGATATATTTGGTCATGGGACGGAGAAGATTTTTATGCACGGTTCTTAAAAAGAACAAGGGTATATTGAATTCGTACGAAGGTATGTAACACGGACCCCATAAGGTATATATATTCGTGATCAGCATCAAAAGCCGAGTCGATCTAGCCATATCCGTCCATCTGTATTTTTTTCCGTAGATAGAGAAAATACGAGTTCAATACAAGTTTGTTTTCAAAATCGGCTACCTCCCCCTGCACCCCCGCTAACTAAAAATATATGTGGCGTCCATAAATTTAACTCTAGAAGCATTTAATTTTGACAGTACATTGGTTGAGCCAATATCTATCGGTGTTGTGGGTACGGTTATGCCCTATTCCGCCTGCAATGTCAATTCTATTATAATGTTCTTTAAAATCAGGTGGAAACAGAGAAAACAGGTATTTATAGTCAAGAGACTCGACTATAATAGTTCCGACTTGATTTATTTCCTGTTCAGTATCATCAACCGAGTCAATCTAGCCTTGTCCACCTGGATCTCGAGTATTGTCAAAGACGTAATAAAATGAATTATAGTACATATTCAGATGTTTGCGATATCAGTCTAAATTTAGCTTGTAATAACTTAACTTTGAAGTCAATGGAAACGGATCAAATATTTTCAAGCTCAAGGTTTATCGATGGGTTCTGGAAAAAAAGATAATTAATGGCGCAAATAACTTCAATATACCAATAAATGTCAACACCTTCTCATCATAATTTAGAGACAACTTCTGGTCATTAATGAGACGTGTCTAAGCCACAAACACCCAAAGAAAATTGTTTGAGATGAACACTTGCTGGAGGACAAAGGTATTGAGCGGTGAACGACTGTGCCCGAAAAAGCCATCGGAGGCTACGTCGGGAGGGTATAAAATTATTGAAGGATGAAATAAAGAATTTTCAAAATAAATGCATTGTCGCCTTACTATGTGGACGCAGCTTGCATGTCTCTCAATCTTACAGTATTAAAGATATGATTAAATATGTAGAAAACCGGTACAGTTTTATGAAAATTGCAAGGGCGGAGTGGAAAGAAACTCGATCTGTGTAAATGCATAGCGTATGAACATATGGGCACACTGACATGACTAGATCGACTCGGCTTATAATGCCGATGTCGAATATGCCTCCTACCTGTAAAAGACATTCACACAAACTTAATATACATTTGTATCATTGCTACATGGTATATAAATTGATCGGTGTACACATTTAGGATCTCTTTCCCCATTTTAAGACTGCTTCAAAGATATGTTTTTATTAAAATTATGTATAATATATATGGTATAAAGAAAGCCAAACTGCGTGTTTCCTTTGCCTTTGTTGCCATTTTGAAGCGAATGCCCACCCGGAAATCAAACTTGTTTACTTTTTATTCCACAAAATGAATATTTATTTGATCGCATTTCATAAATTTTACACGCACTCAAACACACTTAAATATCACACACCCGTACACAAATTTCGCTCGCCATCGCTTTCGCCATATCCATTTAAAACTATTCTTTCACGTTTATTTTTTTACCTCTTGCCCTCAGTTACAGTAGTTTTAATTTTTAGTATTTAATTTATGCTCGCGTGTGTGTGTATACATTTTTTGTCGCTCGACAATTTACAATTACGATTACAATGACGATTACAATTACAATTACAATGCTTGCAGTCACTGGCAAAAAAAAAATCATCCTTAAATATTTTTTTGCTGGATTTTCGCTTTTGTTTCAGTAGTTCAGTTTGATACTTTTAGTATTAATTCATTTATATGTTATTTATAAAAAAAAATTATCATACATTTAGCTTACTCCTAGGCATAGATGACTTATAGTACAAATAGTTTTTCCATTTTGATGTTCTGATTTTTATTTGGTTTTTATGTATGCTTGTGGTACAATCGCTAAATTTCCTCTTAAATTGTATCTAAAATTAATGTTTTCGAGTGTTTTCCGAGGGTTTTGGATCAGCGGAGTATAACCAAAGAACAAATCCAATAATCAATAAACAAATTGGGTATAGAGACTAAAATTGTAATTGAAAATACTCTACTAATCGTTTGCAGTGGTATTTACAAGCTTATTTTGGTGGGGAAACCGCTTCTCATAAAACAAGAAAAACACTCTCGTTGAATGAATTCTTAAGATGATGAGGGTTGCGTCCGAGAAAAGTCAAAGCAATGACTGCCATGTCAGAGGGCCCGGCCTTTAATCACTCTAATGATTCCAACTTTCCGAAAAGATAGAGGAAATTGCAACGCTGCACCATTATCATTATCGGTGGCACGGCCATCGCTCCTCGTTTTTATCATTTCCCCGCCAAGCTTTCGCTGCTCTTTAAATTCAATCAATCAAATGGATTTACCGCCCGCGCAACCACCCATCTCCGCTCGCTCATTGCCATTGCCGTCTTCATTTTGGCCCCGAATTTTCCCCCTTTTTTTGAAAATCTACGGACACAAGGCTGCGACAATATTTACACCATGGGGAGCACTCCAAAGTGGCAGGTCGGGCTGAGTTTGGGTTTGTCGGGATGATCCCAAATCCCGGAACCCCTTAAAAAAACCGAAACCGCATTACGGTGACCGCGCTAATTGCGCACTCCCAGGACTCTGGCGGGAACTTTTTCAGGTGCGCACAAACCAAGCACACACCCCAATCTGTGGCCAGCTAATTTATCTAATTGAAAAGGATTTGGTTGGCAGATGAACTAAAAAGATTGTCAAGAACATCATCGTCCTACTCCTCCGTTAACCCACTGAATGCCGCGTTCCAAAAAGTTTGTCGAAACCCTTTTCAAATTTGCTGGCCGTGTTGCTTTTTAAAGTCTTTTCACTGGTTATTTTCAAGTTGCAAAATATAGGAAGTGGTGAGCACATAAATATTTTATTACCTTAAATATCTGGAGAAGCTTTGTAGGAAAATTGATCCCCACTTCAATATGTGCACCATTTATACGAGTAGTATAAATGGTTTTCGGCTAAGTCTTAGCTGAAAAAAAGTAGAAAAACGTGGCCTGATGAAATTAGAGTAGCATTTAACGAGATAATCTCGAATATAATGCCTCAAGACAATTTTTACTTCCGTGAATTGTACTGTGTAATAGTTTGGTGTATTTAATCGCATAATATAATATGTATGAACATTTTCTTCGGAATTCATACTAATTTAAATTGAACCTAAGCATGTTTCAATATTAATTTAAACTATACTTTAAACTTATCAAGCAGAGCGATGGCCACCCAAGGTTCCATAAGGCCTAGAATCAGAAAACTACGTAGGTATCGCTGATTTTGGACCTCCAGGTGCCCAAAGTGTTTTTGGCTCATTTGGCTAGTGGGTTAAAAGCGGAACTTGGTTTTCTATGCAGAACCGAAATTAATTGAATAACACCCACAGAATGGGGTGGGAGTGGGTGTGAGCTGGGAAATCACTTAAAAAACTATTTTCACGCAAATAGCCCGACTGCCGGGATGCTTGTGCGAGTGCAATTTCTGCAGTCATACACCCGAAATACTAAAAAGAAATGGGCAAAAGCCATGCAAAGGGTAAAGAGCAAGGGGCACCCCGAACACGTGCCCGTGATGGATGGACCCTGGTCGCAACACCGTCGTGGAAATGGACCTCGTTCGTAATGCATGTAAATGAAGAAGTTTCGGTCCCGTCCTGTCCGAACGGTGGAAAAGTGGTAAAGCGATGGAAAAGTGGTGGGAAAAGTGTTACGACCAAAAACAAAAAAATATATGAGAAAGAAACGAAAACGAAAACGGGGTACAGATGGAGTCCGATAACAATGTTCTGGGACATGTTGCTCATACGCCACGTTGTCAACGTTGTCTGCTTAGTGTCTGCTCCACTCATCCAATCGCCAAACCGCCCATTCGCCCACTCGCCATGAAACACATGCAACCCTAAAAACTCCGTCCGTATTTGTATTCGTATCCGCTTCTATGTCCGTTTCTGTGTCCGTTTCTATGTCCAGCGTTCGTATTGTTTTCGAGCAGAAAATGCCGCTGTCTCGGCAAAATGTCTGTTTGTCCTTCTGCCCGCTTGTCCGTTTGTCGGTCTGTCCGGCGAATGTCGCCAGCAATTGCGGTCCGCCGGCGACAACAACTGGAACAGCTATCCGGCTCCTAAACGCCGGCTTTTCGACTCCGGCTCCACACTCGCGTATATTGCAAAGGGGCTGGCCGGACACACATCTTGCATTTGTCTCGACCAGTTGCCGGGAGCTATTAGTAGCTGGTCTCCCTGTTGTCTTAAAGACTCTCAAGCGGCAACGAGAATTAGTGGGTTTTTGGCCGGGTTTTCTTCCTGCTTGGGCAAATCATGCGACTATCAACATTTGAAATAGATAAAAGATTGTAAAGCAACAAAATTCTTGAAACATTTGATGTTTACTAATATGTCTAGGGTTAATTAATGGTAACAACGCACAATCTAGAGTATAATTGGTGATTTTTAGAATGGCCCACATTGAATTTCATTCAATAACGGGCGCAAAGAGCATCCAAAATTTTTAACGTTTTACAAATTTTGAAAAGTTGTTATTACAGTATTTTTAAAGATTTTCTGTGTTTTTACTGCTGATTCCGCATGGGTTTTAGTGCGTTTTATAACATAGCTCCGCCCCGAAAAACATCTATCGAAATTGCCCCCACAAGAGTGTGAATACAAATTCCTAATAATCGCATCGAAAAAGTTCCGGCAGGCAAAAGTTACTGCCAAAAGCTGGGCTTTCGGATGGAGTGCAGCCAAAGTTCGGGGTATTCATTACGTAAATTTCTATTGGCCATTTAAGGAACGCTTTAAAAACAAAAAGAAATTGTCGATGGGGCCATAAAGGAAGTGCGAAACGAGTTCAGCAGCGGCAGAGGCTGCAGCGTTGGCAGGATGCGAAAAACAGGATGTGCGGGCGTCAAGGGATGCAGATGCCACCCCCGCTGATTGCGTCCCGTGTCCTTCGTGTCCTGTGCTGCTGTGTCTGCTGCGTCTGCGGTTAATATGTTGGCCAATGTCCAGTTGTTGTAGCGCTTCCTGTTGTTGCTGCTCCTCTTCGCTGCTGCTCTTGCTTCTGCTTCTGTTGTTGCTGATTGGCGGGCAATCCTTAAATGTCAATGGGACGTCATGATAATCACGTCTGGCGCTGAATTCCGTATGTCGATGAACACCTTCGACTCCTCATTCTTCGGCTGCTGCAGCTGCTGCTTGTTGCCCGTGGCGGGCAAAAGCGTTGTTTGTCCCGGCCCTGGTCCTGCTCCGATTCCCTGGCCGTGTCCTTTCATCACTGGTAATCGGGCGGCAATGCTTGGTGGATGCGGATGTGCGTGGTGCATCCTTTGCTGCTGCTGCTGCTGCTGGTGATGGTGCTGTTGTTGCTGTTGATGCTGCTGGTGCTGGTGGTGATGGTGGCAAATCTCCTGCGGCGGCTTAACGGTGGATGCCACCAGAAGGCCGCCGTAGTGCGACCGGCCGCTATGCCGCTCCTCCAGCTCCATAGACTCCTGGCGGGGCACGCTCGTCCCGGGGTGCTGTTGGGGATGTTGCATGCTGCGCCGCGTAAGTGTTCCCACCGCCGGCGAGGGCTCGTAGCCGAAGGTGGAGAAGAAGCGGGGCGGGGGCGGAGGCATCATCATCGCCCCGGAGGATGCAGCGGGTACGCCCACTCCGCCGGCGGCGCCGCTTAGCGAGGATGAGCTGGACTTCTGTCTCATTAGCGTGGCCACTCCGGGTGTAGCGACTCCGATGCCGATACCGGGTCCGGTGGCAGGTCCAATTCCAGGGCTATTAGCAAACAGCGACTCCCTGAAATCGAAATCGTAGAAAAAGGTCAGGTTTAATATTTGTCAGCGCCACACAAAGCCACTTTGGGATATCCACGCTTCGAGTACACTTCGAATAAACGGTAATAAAAATACAAATATTTCGTTTTTTAGAATTCATTCTGTTGTCCGGTTAAATATTCTTTCTTACTAATGATATTTTTCCTTAAATAAGTAAAGAAATAAGGGAAAATGCATTGTTTTTTTCGAGTGTGGCATAAGCAGGTAAGACGAGAACACTGAAGTGCGTTAATCGGATGAACTTAATCCGTACGAGAGCCATACGGGCAGTAAAAAGCCTTGGATTGGCATCATAATTGAGTGCCGCCTATTTAGAGAATTTAAAAATTTGTTGTTTTTCCATAATTTCTTTGGTCTTAACCAAATTCAACGACTATACCGCAGGCAATTGAATCTGTTTAGTTCCCATTGTCTTTCTGGTATACATTATGCATAGCAAGCTGTGACAGCTTCCCATTTCCGTGACCCCAATCCTGATGCAGTCACTGTTCGGCGGCTTGAATCATCTCCATCTCGGCACGTCGGTTTTGTGTCACTGCATTCCGACCGTCATCCTCACCGCTTACATGTCCAAGTGAATCTGCGCGCGTTAACCAATCCCATTCCCTGTTCCCTTCCCCACAATCCCAAATATCCACCCACAAGTCCACAATCCAACTGACTGTGTGTGCCCGGTATTCGTAGCCCTATTCCAATTCGTAGCCCTATTCCTATATCCAATAAAGACGCATGCAAATACAAATATTTGCATCGATTTGTGTTGTACGAGCGACAGGAGGAGAGTGTCTCTCAGCTGAATTCTTGAATCCTGTCATTGTTTTTAGTGTTTGCCCAGCGTTGACTCTGCAATTTGCTGGTATCTATTTGATTGCAACGTGGAGCAGCCACGACTGCCGCATCCACAACCCCAGCCGCAGTGCCCGTTCCAGCCTCTTGTGCCTTGCAACCCCCTTCGGACTACGAGCACGGTACCAACCTTGTTTGGCAGCCCATGTCGCAGGCTCCGACAGGGGCCGGCGGTGGTGGCGCGGTGGCCATCGCTGCCTTCGTGAGTATCTCGTGGGGGGCGGTTGTGGTGGAGCTGGACTCCCCGTCATCGCCCCCGTTGAGATTCGTTTGGGCCACCATGTCCGCGTGGCGGCGCAGGATGCTGTGTTCCTTCTCCTTGAAATCCGCCTTGCAGGAAGCCGTCGAGAGAGGCACCGCCTCGCGGTAATATCGACTGGAGACGTCGTCCAGGATCTGCAGCGAGGTCTGCGAGTGCTTTTGCCTATAAAGGAAAAGTGAAAGGTGTCAGTTTAGGCCACCAATTCTTGTGGTTGAAGCAATGGAATGTGTTCAACGAATCCCGTTACAAGGGTACTACTTTGTTGGGGTTTTACAAAGACAATTTCTAGGCCTCAATGGAATTTCGATCTGAGAAAATTTTGCGGCTACGATTACATCTTTCATGCGGAAATTCGTCCGTAATGCATCTAAAATATGTTTTTCACAATATACCACAGGAAAACACAAGAGTTGGAAGGGCAAGGTTGGTTAGTCAACCCGATTTAACGAGCGTAAATGTACTAAGTTGAGGTTTAAATAAAAAAAAATTGTAAAAAAAAACATTTTACTGCAAAACGAGAAGGCGTTTAACCAATTAAAAACCATTGTTAAAAATGTTATTTAAAAAACGTTAACAAATATTCGAGAAATAAAACGTAGAATCCAAAATAAAAAACAAGTAGAAACGCTGTAGTCGAGATTTCTCGACCACGAGATACCATGTACCTCTCTTGCCGTTGCCGTGGAAAGGGGTGGGTAAAACTTTAATTGGTCATATCTTCTATATTTATTGTCCGATCTCGATGTAACTTTGCATACACGTGTTTGACCATCAGTTGACTTTTATGTCTCTAGCTTTTACCATTTTGGAGATATTGATTTTTTGCAAATAGGAAGGCGGAAAGGGGCATGTCAAAAATCTGGGAATGACATTATCTGCATTATAGTTAAACGGACCTACTGTAGACAGACGGACATGGCTATATAGAGTCGTCTGTTGATGCTGATCAAGAATATATATACTTTATGGCGTCGGAAACGCTACCTTCTCCTTATTACATACATTGCACAAACTTAATATACCATTTGTACCTTAAGGTGGTATAATAAGCTCGGTTGACTTTTCCTTTATGCCGAAGGATTAGAATTTAACTGTGGTATAAGCCTCATTAGTACGCTGGCACACATATCGGGCACAAGTTACCCCATCTGTCGCTCAATATGGCTCGAGAGCACTGTCACTATAATAACTCACAACTGGTCGATTATCGAACAATCAGCGCTCGCTCAATTGTCTTGACAATCGCACATGCCCCCGCCATTTCGTCATCATTAGCGCGGTACACTTGGTGTATACGCAATGAAATGCATTGCATTGGCGTGCGCCACTCACCTGGAGATGTTTTCCCGCGACCGGGCCTTTGAGTTGCGTCCCATCTCGTCCAGCTTGCTCTCCTTTGACTCTCGAATGTGTTCCTGCAAGGCAAGGAGTGCGAAAGTGGTTATAGGATGAAGTCCGACGCGAATGGGCCAAGAGCGAGTGGGGTGTATTGGTTCCAATGTAATAAGCATAACAATAAATATTTTTAATTAATTTGATGGGAAGAGGGTGGGTAGTGGGGGTATTGCCGGGCAGGATATCATGTCCTGCAGATATCTGGAAAGCCCCTGCAACCTGAAACATGCAGTTCGGACGCTGCGTATAGTGGATTATTGAAGGGGCCTGGTGTCCTGGAAAAGGAGGCGTAGCGGAGCAATTAAGCTCCAGTTGCCACCTGATGCCGCTCTCTCTGAAACTCTCTCATTGTTTCTGGTCCTTTTTTGCGGCGAATGGATAAAGGTCAGGCCTGGGGCAGGGGCATGGAGCTTGAAGCAGAGATCATGTAAATGCCATGGTAAATTCTGCAGCGGAAAGTACTTGGTAGCCTGCCGAAAGGGAGGCGTTAATACGTAAATGCAGAAATAATGAAGGACGATGGGCCGCGCAAGCCAACTGAAAAGCCACCCAGAATCAGAATTCCACCTGAAATTGCATTCATAATGGAATATAGTATAGCCGAGAAACATTTCGTGCGCCTTTTCCCACTCTGCCCACGTCTTGCCAATTACATTCCCCGCATCCTACGCTTTCATTGTAGAAATCTTTCATTCATTCCTTCATTTATTCAAGGCAAGCCAAAGTTTAACAAAGCCAAAGGAATACATACATAAAGTTGGTGGTAAGGAGGAAAAACGGGGAAAATTCAATGCAAATCGCTAAGGAAATGCAAAGCGAATAAATATGGCGAGTATCTCCATTCAGTTGATTTTTCAGTTTTTTCTTTTTCCGTTTTCTGTTTTCCCCACCAATGGATTCCAATTTCTGACCAGGAAAAATGTAATTGGTTTCGACTTTAGCAATCAAACGATTTCGACGCACATTTCAATTCGTCTGCGTATATATTGTATGTATTTATAATATATTTGAGCGGCATTAGTTTTGGCAGTACCTACTCACTCGAAGCCTTTAATCGATTGCGGTTGCGTTACGAATGTTGAAAAAATAACAACTCCAGCAATTAAACTTCAGACATTAATCTTAGCCTAAGTACTCGCTTAAAGATACATTTTTGTGTGGCCGATCCATATTACGGAGCCTCAGATTTTAGGTATGCCATATGTCAATATGATAATTGTTAACTATATTCCCTCAGTAATCGAGCAATTCTTCGTCTCCAAGGAGAAATTCTTCGTCTCCAAGGGCGGACATTTAGGACACCGCGTCCCTCTAAAAAAATACGTTTATAGTTCAGGTAAAGGTGCCTAAATTACTGAAAGTTGCTTTGGCTTGTTTCTGATTTCCGTTCTGTTTTGCGGTGAACTTTGCACGAAGCCAAGGTTCATGCGGTTAGCATTCAATTTGATATCTTTTCCGTTCCGTGTTTTGAAATTTTGTCAGGCCCATGGCCTGTTTTTAATGATGCCGATGACGTTCGTGCAGATGCCACAGCAAAACGTGACATTCGCATTTTTTGTTTGTGTTTTAGATGATTTTGTGAAGGAACTTGAGGGGATTGCCCATGGACTTGGGCTTGGACAGCGCGGGGGGCGGCGGTGGTGTCAGGATAATTTCCAGTTCCATGGAGGTGGACGAGCTGGTGGCCATCGTGCAACCGCTGGAGTCGCCGCTGCTGCATTGCACCGAGCTGGTGCAGCTGGAGTTGCTTGGCAGGCAGTGCCCTGCTACCAGAACGAACTCGTCCTCGCCATCGTTGTCGTTGGTGGCGGGCATGGTAAGGCTGTCGCTGTCGCAACTAAAGCCTATGCCGTCGTCGAACTCCTGATCCTCCGGCAGCTGTTCCTCCTCTTGGACCTCTTCTGCCTCCAGATCTCCTTCGTCAAGCTGAAACGATTCCTCTGCCACTCCCATCCCCATCGCCATCTCCGGCTCCAGGTCCACATCCAAATCGAAGTCACAGTCACAAGGCTGCATCTGCCGTTTGGGCGAATCCGTTTGCGGGTCAAACTGTGAGGGCGAACTGACCACCGACTGGTTGTCCCGCTCCCGCTTCCGCGAATGATGCCCAACGTTGGGCCCCAATCGCCTGTCAGGAGAGTATGAAAAATCGCACATGAATTCATTCTGCAATCCCACGAAAATCGCGCTCTTCGGCGCGTCCAGAATAAAGGAATCAATGTGATAGATGCCATCGCCGAATGCTGGCACATCCTGTGGATGAAGCACAAACAGAAAGAGAAGACAGAAGAGAGGCAGAAGAGAGAAGGGGAGAAAGAGAGAGAGAAAGCAAGATATAGAGATAGAGTGAAAGATAGGAGACAGAAAGAGAGAGAGAGAGACGAGACAAGATCGAGATTTAAAGATGGAGAGCGTTTCACATCACCGATATATCCACGAAATTGAGAGATGAGAGAAAACTCTAGAGCGAGACAACTCTACAATGCATGTAGGAGAGCAAAAGGAATGGCAGGATATAAGGGAGTGCACCGTATGCTGCATGCAAGATGATGGCAACTCTGGCTTGACAGTAAGTAAAAACACGACTGCAATAAGAATCGGGAATCAAAATAATACAGCAAGCTGAGCAATTCCGTATGATTTCAGCAAGCGCAATCATGGTTTGGTGTGTATTTTTGGTTAAATGCGAATACTACAATTTGTTTTCGGGAGACAGCTAATTGCTATTATAAGGGAAAATGATATCTTTAAAAAGCAAATTGCGATACCACTATTTCTGGCTTCGCCATAAATAAAAATGGGTCTCTATAATTTCTATATTCGATTTTCATTGAAAATTTTTATTGATAATCTTAAAATGCATGCCCATTTTTTGCTAACGTTTAATTTTACATAATAATAATATTTTGAAATACGTATGTATTTATTAAATTAATTTTCTTAGTCAACAGTTATGAGTGGTAACTAAGCAAACTCCAACCATGCCACTCGCAAACACATTTATTCACAATATGCACACAATACGTCCCAGACGAATCCTTGTCGCTAATCTGATTTGGCAGGACGAAGCTACCCCTCCGCATTTGTCTTCGATTGGATTGCCAGCATCTGCTGGTGGTGAATGCTGAATCGGTGATGGCGGTGCAACAAAAGTCAACGATAATTTAATCATGTCTCTCCCTGGAAATCTCCACCAGGGCGGTGGATCTGTTGGCCACAGGACTTAGGACTTGGGACACTGGAGATAGGACACAAAGCCGCAGGCTAAGCCGGTGAGCGGATTCAGAAGCAGCAGCAGGAGCGGTAGCAGGGGCATTGCCATCGGCAGTGACTGTTGTTTATTCCATTTGGATTGTATTGCCAACGATTTGCCACTTGCAGCTCGACCAATTTGCCGGCTGTCACTGCACCGAGTACTTTGTACACTCGGCGTATGAGTGATATGCAAATGAATATCCACTTCAATGGAAATAAAACTCAATTTGCGTGAGTTTGTCCCATAATTAATAGATATCATTGCTGCATATTGCAGCTGAAAACCCCCCTCCTGTCACAGCGAGCCCACAGCCACATCAAGCAAAGTGAATGTTGAATTAAAAGCATATCAGGGCGGGGAGCTAACAGAGAGCGAGCCAACAAAGACGTGACAAGTTGGTCCTTCTGGGCCTCTGCTGATGATGGCCATCAAGAGAGTTTGCCGGCCCCGCCCTGATTTCGGTTTTGATTTGTGTTTTGGCCCCTTCCCTTTCATTTATTCTGCAACCTAGAGCAAATTAAAGCTCTGGTTAGAGCTTCCATCCCACTTGCATTCATTCATAAATTCAGCAATTTCAAAAAGATTTTAGACGAGTATAAAAGCAGTCATTTAATCATCAGATGGCAAACTTTTGTTTTGTTTTTATTAAGTAAGAGTTTAAAGCGATTAAGCCGTTCATTTGGTGTGTGCTTGTGATATATTCTATATGCCATCAAATGTTACAAAAACAGATTTCGGGGATCTGGGAAAAATTAAAAGCCGGCACGCCGAACAAAACTTATTAAACCCAGCGACAATCTTCCATGTCTTTTAGATAAGTCATATCGCTTAGTTGAGATTTAAGGGCAAAGAAATTAAATCATTAGGTTCTTAATTACATGCATAAACAACCAAAAACTCGCCGCAAACATTAGTAGGTACGGGCATTCTCCATATCGAAGACGTCGTGAAATACGCAGAAAAATAACAATTTTATTCAAATTTCGAAGCAAAAAAGGTCGATGCAAAAATATCAAGCTTTGTGTATGTTATATGTTAAGCAACCTAAGGCAAACGAAATGATGTATTTAGGTCCTGCAACCTCGGAGATAAGTCCGGTACGGAGAAGAAAATGGCTCGGCTGTTGGTGCTGATCAAGAATATATATATACTTCATGGGGTCGGAAACACTTCCTTCTCCCTGTTACATACAAACACACAAACTTAATATACCATTTGTACCTTAAGGTAAATGGTATAAAAACCGATGTGAGCTTAAGTGGCAATATAAATTCAAACGCCTTGCTTCGAGTTTATTTAAAGCCACATTATTTCCTCGATCTTGTAAAGGGTGTAACCAGTTGCTCTTGGGTGGTTTCGATTTCTTCCCCAGAACCGAAACACGATTACCCTTTCTCAAGTGGTGGTCCTGCCTTGCGCTGCTTGGGGGGCAGAAGAGTATTTGATTAGTGGCCTGCTTAACACACAAACCGGGCCAGAAGGGACCTGACCCACTGTCCGGCCAGTTAACATTCCGACCATTTGATAGTAGGCTTATGAAATATAAGCCGACCGCAGGATAGGCTGAGAGCCAATTCAAGCCCCCTGTTTTTCTCGGTTGCGGTCAGACGGCGGCGAGTGCCAGCTTCGGGCTCAGTTACTTCTTTGCGATAAAGTTTTTGTTTGTTTGCTGATTTTGGTTTAATGCCCGACGCTTTGTGCCAATTATTGGGGAATTAATTGAGTTGCTATACGCGGAGGCTAGCCTTTAATTGGCCAAAACAATTTGGGTGCGAATTTCCATTCGAATCGTTATGGGTGCTGGCGATTCATTTAATAAATTTTCTGGGCAGAGCCAAAAAATGTGCTATATATTTTTGAGAATTTTGTTCTGTTGGCAACACACACGCAGCTGTGAGTGCGGTAAAGTTTGGTTTCGCGCTTCGTTGACTTTCTGGCTTTTGGCAGGAAAATCTGATGAGCGGAGCGACAGAAGGGCCAAAGTTTGGCATTTGTTTAATTGGAATTTTTGGTCGACGAGAGTTCGCTGCGCGTTCGAATGGCCCACCTTCGGCCGAAGGCCCTCGAGGGCCAATTTGCGAAATTAACTTCGAACAAGTTGGCTCTAATCAGGATACCGTCACAAACTCGCATCTTTTTCAAGCCACACATGATTTAAAGAATCCCTCGAGCACTTTCTTCCTGCACTTGATGTCGCGATTGTTTGTGAAATATCTACTAGTATGTCTATTTCGCCCCGTCTACTGCTCTACTCCTCCACTGCTCCACTCCAACACTCCACCACTACGCCAGCCCGCCTCCTTGATGGCCAAATCATATTTTATGATTATTGACAGCGCAGTATGCAAATGCGCGGAATCGAAATTGAAATCGAAATAAATTTTCCCCCAAAATTTGATTGCCGGCCATAAAGCGTGACGCGAACATCTTCGTATTAAAATTCATTACAGGAATTGAAAATTCAGAGCTCGGAGCCGCATTTTTACGGCCGTTTCCCCTCTTCCTGGGCGGCTGCAAGAGCTTAGTTATAATTTTCCAGCTTAATTGAAGATAACCGCAAACGGGTTATCAGGGCCGAATTTTGCGGCCCAGGTTCCAAAATTTTGCGGTGTCTGAAGCGATTGATTGACTCGCCGATCGATCTTCGAATGTACTGCGATTGAACGAGGAATCATTAAATGACCACGTGTTGAGACCCCAGAGAAGGTATTTCATTTCGCATTAAGGCCGCCGCTTTTCAGCTTGTCTGGTCAGGCCGGGCACCTCCTCGGTACCACTGCAGCAGCGTTGCTATTATTTTATGGCTCTGTTGCAGGCAGTAGCAGAGGCAGCAGCAGCGGCGGCAACTGGCTGACTGGCTGAGTGTTTCTTTTGCGAATTCATTTCAGCTTGATTTATTTCATTTCATTTCGGTTCGCCAATGCAGCCGAGTGTCCAGAAGAAAAGCCAAGAGGAAAACCCAACCCGAAGCAAAAGAGCCGTGAGCGATGAGCGGCAGGCCGGGGTATGCTGGCAAGGATGGCTAAGGAAAATTGATGGGGGCGAAAGAAATACGGTTAGCAACATAAGTTGGTTATTACTTGCTGCTTAAAGCCAATGGCCGGGACCCGGGGCCCCGGAGCTGCACTCGACAAAATACCGCGTCACTAATGAGCCACTAAAAGTGCAAAGTTGCGTTCGAATTAACAATAAATTTTGAGGTAACAGTCCACTTCGTACTTGGAAATCTGCGAACTATTCAATAAGTCCGTTATATATTGCAACCCAAGGTAAACAACAGGCTCTGCCAATAAATCTACGTAAAGGCTTTTGCAACATTTTATAGTGAAATAACCCAAGGCTAGAGGGGCAATATTGGTTAAGTTTTTAATAAAACATTTGAGGGACTTTGTGCTTGAAAACTGAAGTGCTATTATCCAGCAAGGTGGTTTACGAATGAGTTATCACTACAAATATTAAACTGGTTACTTCAACCAATAAAGGCGCTTTTGGCGCCTCTGTTTCAACAAAATGATCCATTGAGAAAGCAACTGCTAGGAAGTTATGGAAGTGAAATCAACCTCGCTAAAACAGGTTAAATTGCACTCTTTTCATCATACTTTTCAGGACACTTTCCTTTATCAATTTGTAATAAAGTCAGCTGACAAAGGCTCGAACGCGCCCATTCAACAGTTGGAAATGCGTAGCTATTGAAGCGGTGTCGTGATTTCTGGAACATCCACCGACCCGATCCACCCTGATCCACTCAATGCATTCTGCGAGTGCACTCCACTCGTCACTTCGTCCGGGAAATCTATCTGCGAATGCGGGCGTGAGAATTCGCTTCAGTTTCGAATAAAATATTGCATTTCCCCAATGCATGACATGGCTTCAGCTTCAGTTGCAGCCCCAGCTCTGGTTCTATTTCTATTCCATCTTGCCCTCTGCAGGCCGGAGACTTGGCCTCCAGCTGGGGGGGAGATAAGCCGGCCGGGAAGGAGCGCTGCCCTGCTGGTTTTGCCATGATTTTCCCTCTGATTTCCTCCCTTCTTTCAACGCATGAGCGCTGAGGCGCCAGGCGGAAATGGCAGTTTTTCCATTACGACTGCCAGGCCACGCTCTTGGGGGCAAATTCAACTGCTCAACTGGCCGACACTCCGTGAGCCCTCCGCTCCACTCCACCCCGCTCCGGACCATCCAGGGTCTACTTTTCGAGGACATACATATTCTTTCGCGCACATCCTTTGTCTCTCCGGGCAGCGTATTACTTAATTTTTATGAAATATGAAACACAAGCCAACACAACACACGGACAGCGACAGCATCAGCGACAGTTGCACTTGGAATCAACGAGAAGTGCCAACAAATTTAGCTAAAATGCATTCTCAACTGAGCTTATAATAATAATACAAGCTCCCTCGGCGGCTTTGGGGCTGCGCTAAGAAGGCGTGATACCCCTCAAGGATTCCAAAGTGTAACATATTTGTGCAAGTGCGAATAACAATTTGTTACAAGTTCGCATGCGGATTTTCGGATTTCCTATAGATCATGAATTCGAGTTTCAATTGCTTGCATTTGCCTATTGTGAAAATGAATGTAAATTACTGAAATGTATTCTCGATTACAAATTTTGTGATTGAAAGTCGGGAAACAAACATGCAGCTCAATTCGGCTCGCTTGAAATTGGTTTTATGTATATTTGAGTGTAAATGCAAAACTGTGACTCGTAGTTAACGAGTATCAAATGTTTCTTTTTGTGGGAAAAATAAATGGAGGAAGTTGTGGCTTTGGTAGCCCCGGGAATCCTTTTCCAAGGTTGTTGTGCTGCATATGTTTGGCCATTTGAAATTGAATCCAGGCCGCTTCCGTCAAACAAATATCGACTACTCCTTGGAGGGAAAGCCCTTGGGATGGTAGGAAATTCATATGCCATCATCGGGTGATATGCAAAGCAAATGGTTATTTCATAAAAACTATGGATATTCATGCGCCGTTCCGGGCCGTGCTCTGCTCTGCTGGCTGTCGTTGAGTGCAGTTTATCTTGAGGTGACAGCGGCGCAGCGCAAGGATATCAGGATATCACTACAATGATTCGCTTCGTTTGCGTTCGCCAGGCAATCGCAATCGCACTCGCAATCGCTGGCCCGGCATCAGCATCAGCGAAATGCGAGCAAAGCAGGAAGAAAGCACACAGTGCCTCGCACTCATGCACGCTGCGAAAAAATAGCTCCCAAGCACGCCAGTTTTGTCCAAAGCAAGAAATGGCATTCGGATCGTAACAGGCGGTATAGGCCATAGGCTGGCATTTTGGGAGACCTCAAGGGGATCCTCTTGTTGATTCTACGTGTTTCGAAAGATATTCATTTCTTGAAACAGTATCAGCAACGTTACCACAACAAGATTTGTGAATTCCTCTTGTTCTGTTATACGAGTATAAACATTATATCGTAGTTGGGTCATTTAATACAATACTTCGGTCACAATTTGCCAGCATTTCTATTGACTTGTGGCTGTTTGGTTTCGTTTCCCTTTATTGACTGTTTGTTGCGACAGCACAACGCGTATTTGTTTAAACAAGGAACAAAACAGGTTTGGAAATGCCACAGCCTTGTTTCAGATACTTTCTGGATAAACAAGGTGTTATCTAGGCGGTAAGAACCGACTCATGCAATTCTCTGCGATATGCATTAAAGATGGGCACACTCTTTTGCTCGGTGCATTTGCGCTACTTGGCAGCATGGGAGCCTGCAACTCGGTGGCATGGCTTAAATGGCAACACTAAAATGCCACTCAAGGCTCCTTATATACGTACAAATATACGGATGTGTGTTTGGTGGTGGGGCAAATATGCATTGCGGTTGTTACCAAATTGCATGCAGTTATGGCAAGCGCCTTGCCAAGGATGCGGCTAGAAGCAGGACGCCGAAGCGGGTGCCAGGGAGTCCGGGTTCGGGTTCGGGGTCGGGTCGAGGCCGGGGCCGGAGCCCGGCTGCTACAGGATGCCACTGCAGGATGCATCTCCTTCAGACTGGGGTGCGACCCCTAAAAAATGGGGGAGGAACTGAAGTTATGAGGGGACGAAGGCGGTGCGAGGTGCGCTCGAGGATGAATTGCAGTGATGAGATTCTCCCGCCGAGCACCCGCTAAAATCCCATCGGGGAATCGCCTGGCAAATTGCAGCTTTTCACATTTATCAAGCCCAAAAAACGCAGGAAAAAACAAAGTGAGAGCGAAACATAAGTTTGTTAAGGCCAAGGACTAAAACAAAATTTGAGGTGAGGTTTCCAGTTCATCAAAAACAAATGAAATCAGCAGACGTCTCGGCAAGCTGTTTATTTCCACAAGTACTGTGTTACAAATTGTTCCGGTGGGCTATCTTCCCCCCAAACCTAAATGCCTCATAAAATCTGGTATCCTTATTATTTACTGTCCACTCTTCCCAAAACTTGCCACATGGCTAGATATTTCTATTTTTAACTATAAGCAAACCGGAGATATTCGATTACTAATCATTATATTCTTTGATGCATTTTTTGAACAATTTTCAGAGTCAGTCAGTGGCTCGTAGTCACTATAAAAAGGTCTCAATGGATGTGCAACCAGACCGTTCGTACTATACAATATCACAGCTTTAAGCAAGGCCCTTGCGTGATTATTTAAACGAAGCGGTCGTTTGTTTCTTCACTTTTCATTAGCAGAATCTAATTGCCTTTCACATTTCGCCGTTCTTCCATCTACTGCGCGGGCTTCCTGGCAAGGCCAAAATATCCTGGCCAAAATATCTCAGCACCTTTATCTGCCGGCAAGTGCGACATCTATTATGATAAATTATGGCCCTCATCACCGCGCCTGCCTTTCGCTTGAAGCGACCCTCGTCTAGCTGGCTCCTTCGCCCCACAAAAAAAGGTCCGACAAAAACTGAAGGGGGCAAAAAAGAAGGGCCAAGGCGGGAGAAAGAAATTGCATCCTCTTCGCTGATTTCGAGTGTGCACGAGTGAGCGGAAATACTTTTTCCGCTTATCTACATGCTAAAATCTAAGTGGCAACAGCAAAATTTTGCGAACAAGAAATGGCAGCAGTCCGTAGGGCAGGAAAAGAATGGGCCAAGAGTCCCTGGCCGAGCAGAGGGGAGAGGAGCTGCGCGGGCCAAAGTATTCCGGCTGGAGGATATGGAAATAAGTTTTATTTTACTCGTGTGTGGGCAACGGCCCCCTCCCTCCACTCCACTCCGGCAGCTCCCTGTGTCGGATTCCGCTGGACACACCATTCGGTGGCCAAAATGGGATATTAAAGTGCGGGCCCGATCTCCGAATGATTTTATCAAATCTGCTGACTTGCCGCCGAATCGTTTCTGGGTCTCGACTCGACTCGATTTGATTTGATTTGATGCTCGCTTTTTGCAAATTTATGTGGGGCGCTGCAGTTTCATAAATGCCAAGTCTGGCAATCAAAATATTGAAGAAACGGCGAATCCCGTAACCCATTTATTGAGCCCCACCATCCGCGCCCTGCCTCGTTTGGCTTTATCGGTGGCATAATTTTTCGACGCCTTTCCTCCGAAAATCGTGCAAAGTGCAAAGTGGTAGGCAAGTGGCGGGCATTGGGGGAGGCGGGCGTGACATCCAGCAGGTGGAGCTCTGCCGCCCCAGCCAACCAACCGCCCCGCCCATAACTCCATCAAGCATCATCTAGCACTCGAGGCGATAATCAGATTGAGGTTCTCCTGCATCTGTGGAGCTCAGGTGTCTCCTTTCACAGTGGGCCCACACACACATTTTCAGAGAAAATCGAATACACATTTAAATAACAAAAGGGTGCAAGTGCAATGGGCTTCAAGAAGCGAAAAGGCTGAATTTTAGGAAAATATTACATCTCCTTTACCTGCAAAAGAATTCAATAATTAATTCAATAATGTATTTTTTGCTTTTAGCTTAATCGTATGCTTCACGCTGCTTGGAGTTTTATTCCCCTTTGTTTTCTTCAGCGCCGTCGGTGGAAATCAAAAGTGAGCTGCCCTGAATGCATACCCGTGCACTATATCTACTATATTTTGGGCTGAACGGCTCTTGACCCGCCCATTGTTCCGCCGGATCATGGCTCTATTCTGCATCGCTTTTGTCAGCAATCGCGGCTGTGTTACAATTTAGACGGGACATGTTTTGTTTGCGTGGAACGTCCCAGCACCAGAGCACAGGCTCCCCACTGCCAGCCACCCGAAATTGTAGCCCCCAGCTGCCGCTGTTTGCCGTGCCTTAAAGTCGCATGCCACCTATTCCGTATACGCACCGTATGCCCAAATAAAATTGCGTCATCACCAGAAGGACTCACATTTGGTTCAAGATCCGTTGATGTTATTAATTCTCATTCTCATTCTTTTTACAAATTTTTTTAAATCAGTCTATAGATTTCCTAGATATTTCATAAATAAAACGCAAAGCCGAATACAATAATTTTAAAGGTTCTACTGTGTTCGCTGCAAGGGACATCAATGAAATCGCAGAAAAGAGAAGGTACAAGTGGTATATTATTTATTTATTTATTTAAAGCTAACAAATAGAGCTGGAAATCTTTGTAATTTTTTTTCTTCACTTCTATGACCTTTTGTGCATTTAGGTTTTCCAAAATTTCAGCTTCTTCGATGCCTTTAAGATCATTGCAATAAATGACACCTTTGCAGGCATTTAGGGATCTATGTTCGGTGACTTTAGCGGGAATGTTGCTGGGCATTGAGGTGAGTTTGAGGAGTTTGTCAGCTTGGGCTTGATTTGTATACCATGTACCTTGGGTATATTAACTTTGTGCAAATGTATGTAAAAGGCAGAAGGAGACATCTCCATAAAGACCCCATAAAGTATATATATTCTTGATTAGCATCAACAGCAGAGTCTCTATAGCCATGTCCGTCTGTCCGCCCGTCCGTCTGTCTGTACACCTCGTTCATGGAGATGGTAGGAGAATTATACCTCTAGCTCGTCATACATAAAGACGGAAAAAAAGGCAGACGGGCATGGCTAGAGCGACTCGACTATAAAGAACATAAAGTATATATGGGGTCGGAAAAGCTTCCTTCTTCCTGTTACATACATTCGCACGAATCCAATATTCTCATGTTATAAAAATGTGATCTCCTTTGATATAGAAATTACACTAATTTGTTGTGGGTGTGACGAAAGCCAATAGTTATTGAATTAAGATGATCCGCAGTCGAATGCAGCATCTGCAATCGAGCCGGAAAATTAATTTGTCCTCTGGGTTTGCTATTCTTTTTTCTAAAACAAAAGCAAGCTAATCGAGCGGAAGCTCTTCGGGGACTCAAGCCGAACTTGAGAAGTGGCGGGCAGGGCTCTTATTTGATTATTCATAAACATGTCAATGCTGCTTTCTTTGCAGTCAGCTAATGAAATTATACATTTTCGGGCCAAGTTTGCGATTGGAATTATTTTTGCACGCGCCCGACCACCCAGAGAAGGCGGGGAATGGTCCTTTGGCAGGAGGCAAAGTTTGGTCGCCTGGTGTCGATATCAATATCTGAAGGCAGCTCTCCTCGGTTGTCAAGGGTCCGTGCTCTCAGTCGTCCTAGCAAAAGTCATTTCATTTGAGTTCACTTCATTTCTCATGGTATTTTCTATCCCCTGGGGGCCCATACTCGCACCGACGCCTCAATTTGACGTCGAGTTTGCCAAGACTCTCAGTTTGCGTTGCTCGCCAAATTGAATATCACCGGGAATGGTGTGGCATTGTGTGGCCAGCCGAGTCTCGCCTTGGCGTGGTAAGCTACAAGATGGTGTGGCTGCAACTGCCGGCCAGAAAGGAGGAATGCTTGGCGACTTCTTCCGCCGGCAAGTTAATTAAGTGGGTTCCGAAGTGCGTGTGGATTTCTGGTGGTGCGTGGCGGCAGTGCGGTCATGTATTTATGAAGGCGGTCTCCAGCTTGATTGGACAGACATCTCCCGAATTCGAATTCGTCTGCCACTCAAGACAGTGTTTGTTCTTGGTGACTTGTCCCGCAGCCCTCTGGGTGGCCCCTTTCGGAGGAGTCGCCTTGATTGTGGCTGTGAGCCACAGCCTGGAATGCATTGCATGAAAATATTAACTTCCAGATCAATAACAGCGCGATTATTAAAACCAGGATAAGGGATAAGGGGCTCCAATAGTCTTTTTTTAAGCTAGCCCACATCCCCGATCCCCTGACTGCTCTAAGTGTAATATCTTTCGTCGAATGGGTGTCGTATAATCAAGGGACTTGTATTGAGCAAATATAAGATATCAACATTCCCATCTTGAGCTACAAGGTCCGATGTATTACAATGGGAAATACGAAACCAAATTAGCCAGCATTATGGTTAAATATCGTTTAAAACCTATCCTGTTTTCAGAGTGTTTAATGGGATTGTGTGTTTAATGAGATCCTTTCCTTAAAAATGCTTAGAAACAAAAATAAAAATCTGTTTAATGTGCGCGATTTATTTAACTGGCTCATATTTGAATATTTTATCCTGTTATATTTTTATTTACTTTTTCATTAAAAAAAACAATTTTGAAATATGTCAAATGTATTTAAATTATATTTAAAATAGTATTTTTATATGTTAATGTATGCTGTATCTTACTTGTTAGTCAAATAAGTCAATTTCTGGGGGTTTAAAAAAATTTAAAATTTTTATTAATATGCCGTTTGTACAAATTTAGAAAAAACTAAGCCACTTACCGCGATTTTTTAGCAAACAATAACCAATAATTTTACACCGCAAGACCCAACATCAAAATCGAACAAACCTGGCCGCTACAATTTTCCAGTGAACTTCGCCTCGAGGGGAAATCGGAAAATCTGAGAAAGGAAAATTCGGAACGCGACTTTGCCCATTCAACTGACAAATTTCATTTGTATTGATTAGTAGACCCGCGAATTTCAGAGCAAAGTGTGTGTGTTTTCGGTTCGGCTTTGGTCCACGTTGAGTTTGAATTTGACTATGCGCCCGAAATTCGAATACTCGTATAGGGGGCTGCGCGGGTGACAACACCACCTCGGGGCGCAGAGTCAAAGTCTATTTTACATTTCAAAGTGTCAGACGCCATTCGCATCAGCCGTGGATGGGTGGTGGCAGGGGGCTGCGAAATTCTGCATGTCTATTAAATTCCAAGAAGTGGCGCAAAAACTCAGCCAGACAGGCAGACAGTGCGTGCGAAAAGCGCTCGCCCGGCGACAAGATTCCTATCGCGCTGCCGCATTATTGTTTTACTAATGTCGTCGCAAGCGAGCTCCACTTCCGCCACCCCCGAGTTTACGGCTCCCAGTCCATCCAGCATATTAACCATCGATTCATGTTCCCGGAATTCAAGTCGCGCTAATTGAATCCGCTCAGCGCTTTGTGGGCGGTCACAGCGCCCCGGAAACAATTACCATTCATAATTAATTTCAATCATGGCCTGAGTGACATGTGTCACTTCATTGATATTATATGGCAATTTGGGGCGGTTGCATGCACCCGTTCCTGGAAGCATGCTTGAGGTATTTGAATCAGTTAATGCCATCGCAGTTTACGATTCAACAGGCACGGCATTGGCTTACCCTTAAAATACAATGCCCTCAAATTTAATGGCACACCGGGGCAAAACTCCGTACCACATTGAGGTTTTCAATTGGTTGTTATGACACATGATCATTATCTTAATCTAAGTGCGTGACAGCTGAAATTCTAAACAGTTCCTATCCCAAGTACCTTATGCCTCCGTTATATGTGTACGCAGATCGAGTTTATTTAAAGATTTTGCCACGAATCCGCATTTTTACATACATATGGGACAAAATCTCCGAGACGGTAGGAGCTGGAGGCATGCTTTGGGTGCGTTTAGCATATACACAGAGTATGTCATTCTTGAATTTGAGCCCCGCCCCTTTCCGTCTTTGGAATTTTCAAAACAAAAAAATTGTTTTCTTCTGCATTCTTGTCTTCATCTCCGAAATGACCAGAGCAAGAAATATGAAACTTCTGCTTACTGTTAAAAATGTAAATATCTAACCACGCGCCATGTTTCATAAAGATCGGACATAATGAAGATACTTCCTTTGCCGGATTGCGATATGTTTAGTTTTATGTCTCTCCCGTAATAATAGCAATTCACGCCATTTAGGTTTTTGTAAATAGCACATTAAGTAAATTATTCGAGTTGTACCCAAGAACTTGGCACAACCCGGAATTTGCGACAGTGCATGCATCATCTGAAGGATTCATTAGGGCCAATCCGCTATTTGGCCTATTTCGGCGGCATCCTTTAATTAAGCCCCAGACCGCAATCCAAACGCTTATGCGTTTATGCGCAAACCATCGCCGCCTAGTTGTCAGTTATGCCAATTGTCATTCGCAGAGTCATTATGTCAAGAGCGGTTCGCTCCAGATTCCGCTTCAAACCGATCCCCATAAGCGTTGCCGTTTCGAATTCCAATCCGAATCGGTCCGATTCTGCCGTCAAACAGGCAGTCAATGTAATTATGTTTGCATGAACAAAACGCGCCTGTCATGCCATATGTGTGGTATGTATTGGCGGTAAATATACCTATAATATATAATTACACGATGCACACGGTC
The DNA here is from genome assembly GCA_021223825.1 of Drosophila ironensis. Lineage (NCBI taxonomy): Eukaryota > Metazoa > Arthropoda > Insecta > Diptera > Drosophilidae > Drosophila > Drosophila ironensis. The sequence goes on along the minus strand of JAJJHQ010009506.1, from coordinate 759,763 downwards.
ACTGGATGTTAAGTCGAGTGTAAGCCCCTCAAATTTACACTATTCCCGTCGGGTAAATAATTTAACCGCTTAAAGGGCTCTCCGCTCGATAGGTCTTTAAAGGGAGTGGAAATGATTGTTGAAATTCCCATTTTTTATCCCCACTGACCCGCAAAAAAGCATCGCAATGCTGCGGACAGGATTCGTACACTCTCCTTTGTTAGTGATGCCAAAATGGGCAATTTTCGCCCGAAAGCTGCATATAGACAGCACCCAGAACAAGCTAAATTACCAAAAGATCGACTCCGTCACTTGCTTCATCATTGGGCTTTAGATTACATTTGGTCCTTCGCAAAAAAGTGAAAACTACGTTAAGCCAAGCATTCATTGAATAATATGCAAGCTTTGGGGGTGCACTATATTAAAAACAATTATTTCAACGAAGAGCATCCATGGACATATTGTAGTTCAAACATTGTTTTTCCTTTTTTTCCAATTGGCCGATCGTTGGAGATCAATGTGTTATAGTAATTTTCCGGGAAAACCAAATAAATAGAGAAAGTGATATAATGTTTGCAATTTGTTGGGTTCCATCTCTGATGATTTACATTTTTGTATCCGTCGCCAACAAATGTTTTTCGGGTCTCGCTAGATGTAAGTGTTTCGGTTAGCGGACACATCAAATGCAATTGGATGTACGTATGTATATGTTTTGGGGAAAACATATCTAAAATAACCCGATAAATAGTGGTATGGGTGTTGTGGGTGAAAAATGTGTAGATATATATTTGCTTGCTGTGACTAATATTGGGATTGGGTTCTAAGTGGGCGGGGCAAGCACACAACGAGCGACAGAGACGGAAATAGGGAGCGAGTGAGAGAGAGAGAGAGAGAGAGAGAGTCAGGCGGGCTTGGTTTTGATTTTTTTGTTGGGTTTTTGCTGGAAAGGACACGCTCGAGCACAGGCTAAAGGTCACAACTGGTGGCAGGCTTGCGGGCGGCACGATAGCAAAACAACAGGATAACCGGCAGCCGGTCGCAGTAAAAATCGAGGTGTACTCACGCGTATTATCTTTTGATCACGTATTATCTTGCGTATGCAGTTGACGATGAACGTAACGACCATGCCGCCGAGTATCAGCCCGAAAACAATCACGATGATGACCACATGCTCCGATTGGCCGGCCGCCTCGCCCTGCGGGAAACAATTAATAGCGTCCGTTTTAATTACATTTTCAAAACAGCAGAGTAATGTGATTAAATGAAGTGTGATTACAAATCCGCGGCCCGCGCACGGTTCCATAAAACGAGGGAAATTTCACTGACATTACAGCCTCATTTACCCTTGGGTTTGGAGTCTAACCTTTGCGCCTAGCTTTAAGAGTTATTCTTAGTTCATAACTTGCCTTCAATTGGCCTTAAAAAACGTTTTTAAATATCCCAACTATATAAGATATTTATTTGCATGCGTCATGTTAGGAACTAAGATATACATATACTAATATTCATAACATTTGTGTAATTACTACAAACCACCAACGAATAGCCAATAGGCTCTTATCAAAGTTGTACGCCATTGAAGTTGTCACATGGCTTAATTTAGAGTAAGATACATGATGTAATAAGGCGTAGAGTCAGAAAGAAAGGTCTGGACCAAAAACTCCTGGCAGTCAGTCAAAAATTGAGTAATTAAGCACACAAACACAGGTACTTACATACAAGTATCACTTATACACACAGTGACCCACTTTGAAATGTTTTTGAGAATTCATAGACCATCTTTAAAAGTGAATATATTGGATGGTGAACCTTGACTAACTCTTAAATGTGTGTCTCTAAAAGTGTGTCTCTAAAACCAAAGTCCTATATTATTAGAGTATTAAAACATGGACCAAAAGAGGCCTGCAGATTTGTAAAAAATACGCTTTACGAATTATATAGTGAATCTCAGCATGCAACTAGTTTTTAAGCGATGAAACAGACTAGATCGAATCGGCTCTTGATTAAGCTAAATGTAAGTGTAGTACCTACTCACACATGCTGAAATCGATCAAGCTCCAGTCAGCCTGTAACATATGCTATCACGAATCTAATATGCCCTTGGTCCAAACGAGAACTGGATATGAAAACATACTCGGACTCGTATATGTGTCTATGTACGAGTATGTCAAGCGCACATCGTTAACTTATTATAGCTATTAGTCGTTGCAATACTACGTTATAAACTGTGAAGACTAATGCCAATATATGTATTTCCGTATCAAATATTTACGCTTTCACAAAATACTCTCATATAGTATATTGATGCGCCCCTTTGACGAGACAACTCACCCATCGTTTGCCGGGATTGGTGGCCAAGAATGTCATCGTAAACTTCAAGCGTTGGGAAAATATTTTGAACCAGTCTTAACATAATGCCAACCAATTAAATGAACATAGCTTGTGCATACGCTTGATTGAGCATCTGATTGAAGCTGCTTGCCACATTGTGGCACAAGCATCCGCACACAACCAATTAATATCGTTTGAGCAAATTAGAAACATCAAAATGCATGCCGGGACGCTAAAAACTCGATATCCGTGATTGGCCAATGTAAATTCCGCACCGAGCACCTTTCCAGAGCATGCATTTAATATGTCCGATAATTATGCATTTTGCGGAACAAATTGCTCTGGCATGAATACCAAATGTGAAATGGATTTAATTGGGCAAGATATTGCGCAGGCACCTTTTGGCCCCCCAAAATTAGATAAACCATAATTGGGAAATATGTTTCAGCCGCTTATATTTTAGATTTATTTAGAGCTCGGAACCCACGGACAATTGCATTTAAAATTGTTATGCTGTTCCGTGCTGGCATTTCAATAGATACACAAGTACGTAATATAGACTGCGCGGCAATCGACTTTTGGTCTATCCAAATCATGGAAAATAAAACAAAACGCTGATTGCTTTTGGCTAATATGTTTACAACTAAAGCATACCACGATTCCATGCAACAACCAAAACAGCTTTTCAATTGTTTACTATGTGTGGCAGGCCAATAATACTCGTATGATCCAATAATTTAAGTGAAAGTCACTTGAATGTTTATGTATTAGCAAGAACAGCTTGTTATCAATAATTTATAGTTTTTCGGACCAAATAATAAAATGTATATTTGTATCAACATAAAAAAATACAATTATTCAGGTCTTATGATTTTTAAAATTTTACTAATCGACTTCTAAAGAGAAGCTCGTGGGCGCAACACATTTTCGGCAGTTGTGCGGGCTTGAATCTTCATAACTAATTGATTTTGGCAACATAAATAGCTTTGTGTTCTACCAATATCATATCCGAATTTAGTGTTTCTAAAATTAATTATTTCGCGGTTTGCGGGCAGAAGGAGGTAGTCGATTTTAAAAACTTAAGTGGTATTTCCAGAATCAGAATATGCAATTATTTTCCGACTCTATAAATTATATATATTCTATATCACAATCGAGTCGATCTAACCATGACCGTCCGCCCGTCTGTTCGTATAAACGCCTATCTTTTGAAAGCTATAATAGATAAAGAAAAACCAATGACATATTCGGAATTGTGTGATACCAGTTCAATACAAGTTTGTTTTAAAAATCGGCTACCTCCCACCACACTCCCTCAAACCACGAACTGTGGCGTCAACAATTTGAAATATAGAGATACTAAATTTGAACAGTACATTGGTAGAGCCAATATCTATATGTGTTGTGAAAATCAGCTTATCCGCGCAATTCTCATACACACACCTCCAAACACAAACTACGAAAATTTGTTGCGCCCACAATCTTAATGTTATTATACTGTTATAAAAATCAGGCGGAAACTTAAAACCGGGTATTTATAGTCGAGATACTAGACTATAATCGTTCTTACATGTTTTTATACCATGTACCTTAAGGTACAAATGGTATATTAAGTTTGTGCAAAGTATGTAACAGGAAGAAGGAAACGTTTCCGACCCTATAAAGTATATATATTCTTGATCAGAATCAACAGCCGAGTCGATCTAGCCATGTCCGTCTGTCCGTCTGTCCGTCCGTCTGTCTGTCCGTCTGTCCGTCCGTCTGTCTGTCCGTCTGTATGTATGAACACGTCGTTCTCGGAGATGGTAAGAGCTAGAGGTGTCATTCTTTTTGCTTTAGGTCCGTTATATGTGTACGCAGGTCGAGTTTATTTCAAATTTTTGCCACGCCCCTTTCCGCCTTCGTAATTTGCATAAAACTGCATTTTCTTCGATAACTTTGACAAAATAAGAGCTAGATACCTGTTTCTTTTTGCATTAGGACCGTTTAACTATTATGCAGATAATGTAATTTCCAGATTTTTGCCACGCCCGCTTCCGCCCTCGTATTCGCAATAAAAATCGATATCTCCAAAACGGTAAAAGCTAGAAACTTAATTTTAAGTCTGTTAGGTCTGCTGATTGGCTAACACGTGCATGCAAAATTACGCTCAGATCGGACAATAAATATAGAAGATATGGTCAATTAAAGTTTTACCCACCCCTTCCCACGGCAACGGCAAGAGAGGTACATGGTATCTCGTTGTCGAGGAATCTCGACTACAGTGTTTCTACTTGTTTTTTAAAGTTATTTGTAGGAATTGGCATAAAGAACAAGCAACGGACAATCCAAACATAAATAAAATATCCGTTATACGAGTATATGATATGATAATAAATCAAATATATGATTTTGAAAAAACGAATATGGAACCCTCCATATTGATATACATATGCATTATCATCGTACATATATTAATAGTAGGTATTCAAATATGGCACAGGCATATACATTATGAATTCCGTTGTAAGTAGAGCAACTTTTGACCTTATTAAGGAGGTTGGGCTTCTATGCCTTTACGACACCGAAGGTGAAGTTAGAGGAGTGGAGAATGTGGCAGGGACAAGTGGAAGTGGAAAGTAGGTGCATGAATCATTCCGTGTGAAGTCGGTGGAGCAAATTGGAACGAGAGGGAACTGATTTTATCAAATCTAATGATCTAATGCGTTGATGTTCAACTCTTGTGGTGTGGTTGGTGGTGGTGCCCTGCAAATAACTGTTATTTACGGTTAACGAGCAAGCAAACATTCACCCCCCCGCACATTTCATGGGGCAAAGAAAAAATTGCACAAAAACAAACTACAAAGCCCCTTCCTGTAATACAAACCTCAAAGTTTGGCAAACAAAACTTATTTGACCAACTTTGAGCTTGTGCATGCTACACACACGTGGGTGTGCCACTGAACCATGGGGCGAATAGCACAAAACTGGGAATAAAATTTAGTCTTGCCGTTATAGAGCTGCAAACAACTAAGTGCTGAATATCGAATTATCTTAAAGTCGTAGGAAGTTGTTTTATCTAGTTTTACTACACGATGCTTTCTTTTAGCAGCAGTTGCCTGGATTTCTGTGTTATTTTAATTTTACTTTTTTTTCTCCCTTGGTTGTGGGTAATATCCACTTTAATATCAGAAAAAATCCTCAAAATTATTACGCATCTAATAGCTATACCAACTATTTGTGATTGGGTTTCATACCTCATTATGCGATAGAAGAGTTCTAGGTATATTCGATGGGCAATGACAGTAGCGAAGTTTTCTTTACTATCGGAAGGAATACGAAATAAAATTCGTATTGAAGTAAATAAAAAGTACCAAACAGTATTAATCCCGTCAATATATGGCACAACTTGCAAGTTGTATATTTTTAAATTTGTCTCAAGAGAATGGGCAAATTTCCATAGTTCGAATAATGTGTGCGAGTACGTGAGTGTTTTTGGGGTGTTGCCATCATCGGCGTGTTGAGCATAATGAGTAGGGAGAGGAGGTTCCCGGGTCAGGGGCCAGGGGTTTTGTGGTGCGAATTTGAAGTCGGCCCAACTATAATTAGATGCACGTACAAGCAGCTCTGTATGCGAGTGCCAGATAGCACTGAAAAAGAGCTTAAAAGTCCTGAGAGTGAATTCTGTTGAGATGGTCATTGCATTTAGAATTGAACAATAAATGAATTGAAACTAAGTGAAAGTTACATCAGTAACAGATCTGCCAATTTGTCCTATTTTTCCTGTGACATCCCCGCCCGGATACTCGGGTATTACAGAGAGGGTGAATTATTTGTGCAATCCAACTATTTGCGATTTCTAGCTATCCTACACCCATGGAATATCAATGGCAACACTACCGAAAAATCTGTTTCAGTAGCAATCAAAATTAAGCAGATCTGAAGAAACCAAGGGTATGCCAAATTTTTATTGCGTCCTCAATTAAATGTATTATTATATGTAAGTAATGTATATAAGAAATATACGGTCAATATTGAAACGTTGATGAAGGATACTACGAAGAGACCTGATCGGTTAATAACGTACAAAGGATCAGCTTCAAACTTAACCGCAACTCTAGGTAATGTATGCACTAATCCCAATGTGCTCATTAAAGCAAATTTGATATTTAATCAGTCCTCTTTAACGACCGCCCGGCGTGCTGTGGTTATTTGTGGTGTGTGCAGGCGTGATAGACATAACTTACCCCACAGCCCTCCTCGTCCCAGCGAAATTTACAATTGTCGAGATCATTGCATTTCAAGTCCTTTGATATGCAGGTCGCGTCCTCACAGTCGTACTCGTCCTCGGTGCAGGCTGTCAAACAGAAGCGGGGGAAAAGAGTGAAAAACAGGACACTGCTTGGGCGGAGTTGAAAAAATTTGGCACCAAATGGCAGTTAAAGTGGCAAAACGATTGAAGCTGCTAAAGCGGCAATCAAAGCCCGAATCGCACTGTGGAATGGACAATTGACTTCCATCCACGTCTGAAAAAAAACAGTATTAAATTTATATTGACTCCCAGACGCTGCTCAGACAGACAGTTCGCGATGATTTTCATTCAAGTGATTGAATAAAAACGACATTGAACACTGCGTCAGTCGTCAACACTAAGCTGGTATTGCTGTTAAATATTGCTGGGATGTTTCGTTCGGATTATTTATTTTGAACTGCAGCTGGGTAGATATTTTGGACGTATCATTTTCTTTGTCTCATTTGCAGTGAGACTTATGGTAAATCCGTTTAATTGATTTTAGTTTAAAATGATCCTAATGGAAAGTTAGCTGGATTAATTGGAATATTTTTTTTTTTCAGCTTGAGTTTTTCAATATGAAAACTCAAGTTCAATCAAGAATGGTGTGTTGAGGTTTTCCTTTGAAATATTCCTTGTGCAATTAATTCAAATAGGGTGCTCTTCGCTCACTTTGGACGCATGACTACATAGTGGTCTTGCCTTTAATAAGCTTGCAGTTTCGTATTTGGCAATGCTGGCTGTTTGCCTGGAGTGAAATGCCAATTCAATTTCCATCGATTGTGCGGCTTTTGAAATTGTGGACTTTCCACGGTAGCGTTGATGCCGCAAAGCGAATGCACGTAATCTCCGACATAAATCGCTCGACCAACAACTATAATTGCCGATGCTGGCAAGTAGATGAGAGGCCGGAGCAGCTTGAAGCCAGCTCAAGGAGCTGCCCTGGACGTCGGCGGTGGCGGGAATCCTGTTGGAATGACTGCCTAAAAGTAAACAACGGCGGGGCCCGAGGACAAAGGGCAATCGTTGAATGACAAAAGAGTGCTTAGCCTCTGCCTCTGGCAACTGGCGGCAATCACGCAGGACCTCTTCCTCCCTGCTTTTGCCAGAAAGCGAAGGGGATGACATCCAGACAGTTGGACATTCAGACAGTCGGATGGGATATGGCCCAGATAGTTGGATAGACAAGCTCCTGGCTCCTGGCTGCTTGCTTTTGCTTTAGCTTCTCAAACTGCCAAATGGGCAAATTCGGGGGCGAAACCCGAGATTTGGGGTGAGCTTAGCACTCGGATTGCCTGCAGGATATTTCGGGGGCAACATGCCTTTGTACTTTTCGCCTCGTCCATTTGTTGCCAATTCAAAGGATTTGCCAGCCGCCCTTGACTCTGACTCAGACTCGAATCCGGATTCGGATTCGGATTCTGCTCCGGCCCTGGCTTCGGACTCTGATTCGGATCCTTAGTTTCGATTCAAGGGGACGTGGGGCGCACTCACCAGCTCCTCGGTCCCGAAACGCCGTGTACAGAATGCCGAACGAGGAGTTAATCGCATTTTGATCTGCGTAAAATCGCAAGTGCAGGATGTTCGACTCGGCCGTAATACTCTCGCCAGCGGAACCGCAAAAGTTTTTCACCCTGAAACGGCAGAAAATAAAATATGGAAAATAAGAGTATGAGTGTCGAATCAAGTGGTTAGCCGCGGAGTTTATTGCTTTAATGATGAGCCCCTCATAAAGGGGAGCTGCTTTAAATGTAAGCTTTATAGGAAACAACAGTGTCCAAATAAGGGATTTTCTTAAAAATACACTTGTTCAATTTTGATTTTCCTTATCGTCTGTTTTCCCTTAGTTACTTCAGTAATTGACATTTGATCTTGATATTTTTAATTGCTTACAGAGTCCATTACATGTGGTGCAATAAGTCTTAGCGTTATAAACGGTCACAACATAAGAGTGGAATGACTACCCCCTAAATAAATTACAAAAGTTAAAAGATGTCAGAAATAAATAATCACACAAAAAAAATAAGATATTACTTTGTATTGAAAAGTAATAACTTCTTAAAAAAAATACTTGTTTTATGGCATTTTCGTTTGTAACGATAACGAAATAAATCGTGTAACATTTCATGGAAATTCTTAGCGCAAGTAAATATCAAATAACTAGTTAAACAGGTGAATGTTTTTTCTTGGAACTGTAGTCACCCAATTGCTACAATTCAGTGGAGAAAGTCCCTTTAAATTGGCAAGGCATACTTTGGCCATTACCGTAGACCCGCCACACCGCACACACGTTTTACATTTGGCCACACACTGGCACGCATAATCGATAAATAAATAATTTATAATATGGCTTAAATGATGACATTCACTGAATATAGTATTTATGTCTGTCTGCCGATCTGTTGGGGGGCTTCTTTCAACGCATTTCCCGTAGCCTGACATTTTTTGGGGCAAAAGCATCCCGGGTATGTTGAGGGTCGGTGGTGCCTTCGTCGTGTGCGATAAATTGTTACGAAAAATGAATTTAAATGAAAGCTGGGCGAGCGACCGAAAGCAGCCACAGCAACATAGCAGCCACCAAATCAATGGCACGACCGACTAAAAAGACTGGATGAATCAGGGAGAGGGAAGCATTTCCGACCCTATAAAGGGTCTTGTTCAGGATAAACCGACGAGTCGATCTTGCTATGTCCGTCTGTCTGTCCGTCTGTATGTATGAATATGTAATTTTTCGAATAGTAAGAGCTAGAGACGTAATTATCTGAGCTTTAAGTGCGTTTTGCATTTACCCAAAATATTCACGCTAAATATGTTTTTGAATTTAAGTCAGCACCCTTTCTGCCCAGGAATTAAAGAAAAAATTATTTGTCAATCTCTCCTAAATGGCGTACGCAAAAGATATAAATCTAATTGCTTACATTTGAACAATTAAATATCGAGCCATCTGACAAGTTTTATAAAGATCTGGAAATAAATAATGACGATAAGGCATTTGCAATGCCGGATGACGTCAAGATAGTTTAATGCCCGTGTACATGTAATTTGCGGTTAAAATATTTAAACGGGAAAAATAATTATGAATAGGTACATTGCGCGTCGCTTGAAGAAGGAACTTAAAGAATTAAAGAAAATTCAAGACGTTTTCTGGGATACATATGCAATATATAACTTAAGATGCAATGTATAACTTAAGCAGGGCAAGTAATTTCATACTCAATAATTCATTTAAAGTTTGACTGTGAAGCTTGTTCTTTGTGTCTGAAGATGACAGCACTCGTGAGTTATGAACGTAGTCCGCACAATCTTTGTTGCCACGTCATTGAAACATAGATTCGTGGAAACTTTAAATGTTGCAGCCCCAGGCGGTCCTGGAACTCCTCGCGGTGCACGAGTGGCAGTCAATCTATTGAGTGTTGGGCCGAGCAGCAAAAGCGGCAACAAGTGGCAACGTATTGGCGCGTTAAAAGCGGATGTCAGTGCGTGTCGAAGACGTCGGAGTCGGTCGCGGGGTCAGCTCGTCACTCCGTCATGTTGCCACTTCTTTAGTCACTCTGACAGTCACTCAGTCACTCAGTTGGTCAGGAGATGACAAAATACATGGGCAGGACAGGACACAGAGCCACCAGCTCCCCTCGAAGGCGACGCCACTTCCGCCGCAGTACAATTTACTTTTGGCCGGTAATAAATTGAAAATTTGCCCAGGACCGGAGCATGGCTTTTGGCTTTGATCTCGATTTTCGGCAAAAGGCGGAAATTGGTTTGCGGCACCGCGTTTGCCACCGCGGCTGCATTCCTCCCTTCGTCAGAGTTGCAAGCCCTCGTCCGCGGCGCTGCCGAAATGTGATTAAGCTGCACATTCCACATTCTGCGAAGAAACAAGAAGCAGGGACCCACCTCAGCGGCATCACCGTTTGCTCCGGAAAAATGTCCAAAAAATTGGTCTCGCAATCGTTCGGTTTGCTCAGCTTGAAGTCCAGGAACTTGAGGAAAATCTACAAAAGGAAACAATAACGTTTTATTTCTCACAAGTTTAACCATAGTCTGAGAATTCAATGACACATATAGCATACGAGTACGTGCAAATATAGTGACTATTAAATGGTTAACCGATTAACAAAACCACATCCAAAAATGGCCCTTTAAAATTTTCATTAATGGATCTAGTATTGCCATCAAACAATCCGTTAACTAAACTCTTTGGTTGCCAAACTCTTGGGATGCTTGACTTTTGCGTGAATATTTATCCCACCTTCCAGTTCTCCTTGACCTGGATCCGCCAAATGCAGTCTAGGGCTATCTTGTTCCGGATCACTTGCTCCCGAATGTCCGCCGGCACGTCCGTGGAGTTGATGAATCCCTCGTAGCCGTCCTTTTCGATGGTGCAGTTGAGGTCCGTGCTCGGGGCCTCCCGGTTCCTGTCCAGGAACTCGTAGACGGCACTAAAGCCGGTGTACTCGATGGTCTCGTCCGAGTGGAAGTGCAGCCACAAGTAGCGCTCCCGGGAAGTGATTTCCGGCGGAAAGTCGGTGCCGCAGAATTTTCCCAGTAGGGTGGAAAATCCATACTGACCGTCTCGTATCTGCAAAATTAAACCAGAATTTGTATATCTTTCCAAATCTTTGTTTCGCGTCTTTTGCAACGTAAAACCTTTTTTTGCTACCTTATTTTACAACCGTAAGCTTGATCTTTTGCTACTGAGCTGACCCTGACTGACTAATATACAAGTTACCCCAATATAGTGGGTACTAAGAAGCTATCCTCCGTGAGCGGGGTATCAAAACTTTGCTAAGACAATTGCTAAGGCAGATCGTAGAATTGTATATATTTTAAGGCATTCTAGGATTGTAAACGAACAAGATCGCATTAATAATGTAGCATAAATCTTAAAATCTTAACTTATATATTAACAAAATAGTACACCGTATGTCCCTATGACCTATATTTTTTTTCTAACCAACAATTTAAAATAGTTTTCAAACGTTTTCTTCTAAAATGTAAAGCAAAAGCTTTATTTCGGTGCTCGTTAGGATAAGCAATAAGGAAACTTTTATACAAATTACACAAATTTCTTTGCGATCAGTTGCAAATGTACAATTTAAGAGGAAATATCTCGTATGTGTATTTGATGTTACATTTTATGTAGAGCTTCAAACCCTGGTCAAGTCAGTAATAGAAAGATGCTCGGAAATATAAAAAAAAAATTGAAATAAGAACCTCTAGACTAGAACATTTTTGAAGATATTTCGAATAGAGTACCGACGCTTATGGTCAAGGCCTTTGACTGCAATCCTAGTTTTTCCTCGTTTTTAAGCCGACTATCAGTTTTTCTTGGCCTAAACCGCTTTGGCATGCCCGTCTTGCCGGCATTCAAATCGGGCTTACGAGTCGCACCAGAGACAACATTCAATTAAAACTTGCAATTTTCGGTGCAAAAAGGGGGGAAGTGCAGAGGAGTGCCAGGATGGGAGGATGCCAGGATGGCAGTACAGCAGGCGAGCAGCCAGAGTAACAGGAAAAGTCGTAAAGGAAACAAATCGGAAAGTTTTTGCTAGGACGAAGCCATAGCAGAGACTAAGCAAGTTTTTGTTTCGCTACGGTTTAATTTTTTTGTTTATCCTGCAACAAAGTTTGTGTTTTTTATGCGCTGACCCCTTGCGTCTTCTAGCTGTTGTTTTTTTCTGTTTGTGCTGTTTTTTTTACAAGTTGGCATAGCCGTTACTTACTTCGAGGAAATCAAATTTGCACTCCTCCTTGGCCTCGATATTAAAGGAGTTGCGAAAGTCCAGGCGAATGATTTGCCCCTTTGGCGCTGTAATTAGATGCAAAGAAAGCATATTATTCCGCTGCCAGACAAGATTTTATTTATTTACAAGGTAGTTATTTCTCCCGACCAAATTTTCGGGATGACTTTTTGAACTCCAAATAGTAGGAGGCTAACCTTCATAGAGCAGGTGAAGGTACTACGTTTGGCTCATAAAGCCACGTAGCAAGCTCCCACTTAGCAACAAGCTGGCGGTCTACAATCAGGTAATTGCACCAATTTGGCGATATGGGTGCCAGATTTGGGGACTCGCTTGCGACACCCAAATCAGGCGTATACAAGCAGCTCAGAACCGTATCACAAAGGTGATCCCGGGCTGCGATTGGTATGTTCGCAACGTCACTCTGCTTAATCTTTGATAAATCACCACTCCAAGCGATACAATGCATTGTATCATTGCAATGAAAGGCTGCAACGGCACCGGAATCGTTTGGCAGCTGGCCTCACCAGACCAATCCCGCAACGACGCTTAAATACGAGACATCCAACTGATCTTATTCGTCGCACTTGTACCAGACGCTAGTCACTTGTTTATTGATTGATTATTACGTGCTACAGCTAACCACATAAGTTAGCCAGCGCGCTCATGCCGGCAACGTTACAGAAAACAAGTAGAAACGCTGTAGTCGAGATTTCTCGACAACGAGATACCATGTACGTCTTTTCTTTCTGAACAATTTCTTTGATTTTATTTTTTTTTTTTCAAATAATTCACCAAATTTTCGTTTGTGTGCGGCATGCCGTTGCCTAGGGAAGGGGTGGGTAAAACTTTAATTGGCCATATCTTCTATATTTATTGTCCGATCCGTACGTTACTTTGCACGTACGTGTTTGACGATCAGTGGACTCATTGGAATTATTTCGAAGATATCGATTTTTTTGCAAATACGAGGGCGGAAAGGGGCGTGGCAAAAATCCAATAATACCATTATCTGCGTTATTGCTAAACGAACATAATGCAAAAAGAAATAGGTCTCTACCTCTTATTTTGTGCAAGTTATGGGCTAATGTGTCGAGGAACATTCAGTTTTATGCAAATTACGAAGGCGGAAAGGGGCGTGGCAAAAATTTTTATAAACTTGATCTGCCTGCAATAATAACACACCAAAAGCAAAAAGAACTAGACCTCTAGCTCTTACCATCTCCGAGAACGAGGTGTTCATACATACAGACAGACGGACGGACGGACAGACGGACGGACGGACAGACGGACATGGCCTGCGTACACATATAAAGGACCTAAAGCAAAAAGATTGACACCTCTAGCTCTTACCATGTCAGAGAACGACGTGTTCATACATACAGACGGACAGACAGACAGACGGACGGACGGACGGACAGACGGAGAGACGGACATGGCTATATCGACTTGGCTGTTGATGCTGGTCAAGAATATATATACTTTATAGGGTCGGAAACGCTTCCTTCTCCCTGTTACATACATTGCACAAACTTAATATACCATTTGTACCTTAAGGTACATGGTATAAAAAGCTCGCAAAGGGGCGTATAGCCCAATAATTTTAGGATAACAACCACGCTTCATTATACCATGTACCTTAAGGTACAAATGGTATATTAACTTTGTGCAAATGTATGTAACAGGCAGAAGGAGACATCTCCGACCCCATAAAGTATATATATTCTTGATCAGCGTCAATAGCCGAGTCGATATAGCCATGTCCGTCTGTCCGTCCGTCCGTCTGTCCGTCTGTCCGTCTGTCCGTCCGTCCGTCTGTCTGTATGTATGAACACCTCGTTCTCGGAGATGGTAAGAGATAGAGGTCTAATTCTTTTTGCTTTTGGTGTGTTATTGTTGCAGGCAGATCAAGTTTATTTCAAATTTTTGCCACGCCCCTTTCCGCCTTCGTAATTTGCAAAAAACTGTATTTGAATTTTCTTCGATAACATGGACAAAATAAGAGCTAGAGACCTATTTCTTTTTGCAATATGTCCGTTTAACTATTGCGCAGATAATGTCATTCTTGGATTTTTGCCACGCCCCATTCCGCCCTCGTATTTGCAAAAAAATCGATAAAATCGAAATGGTAAAAGCTAGAGGCATAAGCTAGAGTCCAATAAGTCCACTGATCGTCAAACACGTACGTGCAAAATTACGTACGGATCGGACAATAAATATAGAAGATATGGCCAATTAAAGTTTTACCCACTCCTTCCCTAGGCAACGGCATGCCGCACACGCTGGGGTGACGTCATCCGTCTCTTCTTTGACTTCAATTCATTCGCACGTGTATTCATATAGTATTGTGTGTATGTGTGCACCTGCTTTTTTTATGTCAACAAACGAAAATATGGTGAATTATTTGAAAAAAAAAATATTAAATCAAAGAAATGGTCCATAAAGAAAAGAGGTACATGGTATCCCGTTGTCGAGAAATCTCGACTACAGCGTTTCTACTTGTTATACCATGTACCTTAAGGTACAAATGGTATATTAACTTTGTGCAAATGTATGTAACAGCCAGAAGGAGACATCTCCGACCCCATAAAGTATATATATTCTTGATCAGCATCAACAGCCGAGTCGATATAGCCATGTCCGTCTGTCCGTCTGTCCGTCTGTCTGTATGTATGAACACCTCGTTCTCGGAGATGGTAAGAGCTAGAGGTCTAGTTCTTTTTGCTTTTGGTGTGTTATTATTGCAGGCAGATCAAGTTTATTTTAAATTTTTGCCACGCCCCTTTCCGCCTTCGTAATTTGCTTAAAACTGAAGGTACCTCTAGCCCATAACGACACATTAGCCCATAACTTGCACAAACTAAGAGGTAGAGACCAATTTTTTTTTGCATTATGTTTGTTTAGCAAT
>JAJJHQ010009506.1:623559-744093 GCA_021223825.1 Drosophila ironensis | reverse complement strand
AATATTAAATCAAAGAAATGGTACATAAAGAAAAGAAATCTCGACTACAGCGTTTCTTCTTGTTTTTTTCATGTTTTCATATCATTTATTTTGACGATGATTAGCACACTGCTACCGAAATGGCAACTTAATCTAATCGGTTTATATAATAAACAAGTAGAAACGCTGTAGTCGAGATTCCTCGACAACGAGATACCATGTACCTATCTTGCCGTTGCCGTGGGAAGGGGTGAGTAAAACTTTAATTGGTCATATCTTCTATATTTATTGTCCGATCTGAACGTAATTTTGCATGCACGTCTTAAACGATCAGCAGACTTAACAGACTTAAAATTAAGTCTCTAGCTTTTATAATTTTAGAGATATCGATTTTTTTGCGAATACGAGGGCGGAAAGGGGCGTGGCAAAAATCTGGAAATGGCATTATCTGCATAGAAGTTAAATGGTCCTAATGCAAAAAGAAACAGGTCTTTAGCTCTTATTTTGTCCAAGTTATCAAAGAAAATACAGTTTTATGCAAATTACGAAGGCGGAAAGGGGCGTGGCAAAAATTTGAAATAAACTCGACCTGCGTACACATATAACGGACCTATAGCAAAAAGAATTACACCTCTAGCTCTTACCATCTCCGAGAACGACGTGTTCATACACACAGACGGACAGACAGACAGACAGACGGACATGGCTAAATCGAATCTGCTGTTGATGCTGATCAAGACTATATATACTTTATAGGGTTGGAAACCCTTCCTTCTCCCTTTTACATACTTTGCACAAACTTAATATACCATTTGTACCTTAAGGTACATGGTATAAAAACAATAATTGGTCAAAAAATGACTTATAGCTAGAGGTATGTACATATCTATTTACATGTCAAAAAATAATTCTAAGGGTGATGTTGCTAGGTCAAAATCCGGTCAGGTAGATCTTGAGGGTGATGTCGCTTCAGTCTTCTTTTGACTCGGTTCCTAGGTTCAGCATTGTTTATAGCGGCGGTTCCAAGTTTTCTGGCTAGGCTGTTGGGGTGCGAGTTTAGCCTTTCCATGTAACTCCGTGCAAGTTCCTGGAGCTTATCACCAAGTTTGGGCACTTTGAGATCGCGTTCAATGTCTCTGGTACGCATAAACCACGGGGCTCCAGAGATACTTCTGAGTGTTTTCGCTTGCAAAACACGAATTTTATTAAGGTTGGATTTTGCAGCGATACCATAAACCTGAAGTCCGTAGAACAGACTTGGTGCTAATATGGACTTGTAAATTAGGACCTTGCAACCTAGTGCAAGCTTGTTGCGTGGTGCAAGAAGCCAAGCCATACGAGCAGCTTTGGTCCTGAAGGAGTGTTGAAGACAAGTAATGTGTCTGCCAAAAGTGAGCCTTTTGTCCAGAGTGATACCGAGGTATTTGTACGCAGGAAGGGCTCTGATTGTTCTTCCATTGAGGCTGACTCCAGGACAGCTACTTCGGCGGAGAGAGAAACTTACATTGGCGCATTTGTCCGCGTTAACTTGAATATTCCAGTTCATGGCCCATTGATGAAATGCATCCAGATACTCCTGCAAAGCTAATGTAGCTGTCAAAATACATTTGCTCTTTGTCAAGACAGCCGTGTCGTCTGCATAGGTGGCAATAAGCACGTCTTGATCTTCCACTTCAGTAATCGGAGTATGTGTAGGCATATCTGAGGCAAAGATTGAGTACAGAGTTGGGCCGAGTACGCTTCCTTGGGGAACTCCGGCCGAAATTGATTTGGTGGACGACTTGTACCCATCAACAGTTACATGAAAGGTGCGTCCTTCCAGAAAACTTTTCACGAGCTGGTACAGCTGTGGCATGAAAAGGCTCTTAGCCTTGTATAGAAGCCCTGGGTGCCAGACTCTGTCAAATGCCTGTTGGATGTCAAGGAAGGCTGCAACTGCGTACTGCTTCTTCTCTAATGCTTCTAGAGCAAAGTTGACGACTCGGTGGAGTTGTTCAGGAGTACCATGCTGAACCCGGAAACCGAACTGGAATTTCGGGATCGCACAGGTTACATTCTCATATGTGAGTAGCCTGTTCAGGATCAGTCTTTCCATGATTTTTCCCAGGGAAGGAACAAGACTTATGGGCCTGTATGAGTCCACTTCAGTCGGCGATTTTCCAGGTTTTGGAATCATGATGATACTTGCAGATTTCCAAGCTTCCGGGAAGTATCCAACAGTTAGGACGCTGTTGAAAATCGACACCAGAAACTGTAGGGCTTGGTCCGGTAGAAGTCGTATCGTCCTGTTATCTAGGAGGTCTTCCCCGGGAGTTTTCTTAGGTGAAAGTTTGTTTACTAGGACCTTCACTTCTGCCAGAGTGACAGGATTAGCAGGTAGGCTCATCTGAAATGGAGATCCTAGGAATTCGTCAACCTGTTGGCGAATGCTTTCAGGCGAGTACTCGTATGGCTTGAAGCGTAGCTCAAGGTTGCTAGCAAATACTTCCGCTTTTTCTAGGCTTGTACGGCACCAGCCCCCTGAGGTGTTTTTAATTGCTGATTTTGGCGTGGCCTGAGTTTTGTACCGTTTGGTGATACGCCATAACGAGTAGTTCGAACTAGCCTCTGGGTCTAGCTTTTCGAGAAAATTGTCTATTGCTTCCTGTTTTCTTCGTGCGAGAGCCTTTCTTAAACAATTGGCCAGCCGCCTATGTATCTGGAGGATTCGGGCGTCTCCCGTTCTTGCGTACTCCCTTCTGACTCTTCTTTTCAGGTTGAGAAGAGCCCCAATTACCACGCTTCATATGAGTTAATATTTAGTTGAGTCTTTGCGGCAGATGAGTTCGAGTTTATAAATAAATTCATTGACACAGTCCTGAAGATCTTTGCGAATATTTTGACCAATTTTAGGGATTATTTCAAATGGAAATATAATTTTCTTGCGTTGATTTTAAAATATACTAACTCCAATATTTGGTGTAGCATTGAAATCGTATCAATGCTTTATTATGCAGCGGTCGGTTGGTAGAAGCCAAACTGCAAACTTTTTAAGTGCACATGGCTTCAATTTGAAACTCATTATTGCCGTTCATTGGCCGTTGCAAATTGAATAAACACCGCTCGAGTCACACTTGTTAACTAGAGCCATTCATTTCGTTTGTGAACTACAAACTGCTCCCCTGACAAAATGCCCCGTCAAATGGGCCTATAATTTGGTTACCACGGCCCCAAAAAGAGGGCAAATAAAAATATTTTCGAGGATTCCGCATCTATTATTAACGCCACTCGGGGCAACTGATCCGGCAGTAGGCAGACCTTTTTTTGTGGGGCTGGCAAAAGAAGGTGAAAGTGAGCGTGGACGTGAAAGGCGAGAAGGACCCAATCAGGACCAAGGATTCTCGGGCAACTCGTATCTATGGCCGAAAATGAAAGCATCTGGGGACTCATTTAGTGGCTGCATAAAACGCAAAAGAAGCGGCATCAAGATGCCAGGCACACCCCCACTCGTCCATTCATTCGCACTCACATTGCGGGTCATACATATTCAGCTAACGAATCCCTGGCATGAATCAATGGAACTCTGGCACTGGTATTTGAAAACACATTTTTCGGCCCCTGCCCTGCCCTCCGGACCGGCCCTCCTGTGAAACGGAGCCTTTGTGGACATCCCCAAACCGCACAAACAGCAAAGCAATTGCCCTGGACACCCAGGACACACGCACACATTACATAATGGAGATGGACAAGTAATGAAAGCCAAAGGAAAAGCGTACGGCTTGGATTTCGCATTGATTGGCCTTGGAAAAAGACCGTATTATCGAACTACCAAAAAAAATTTCCAGGTGACTGAGATTCTTGCACAGTTTTGTCCCCGAAGTGGAAACCTAATTACAGACCCAGACTGCCAATCGGAGTAGCTGCGAGCCGGAAATTTCCAAAATCGGGGGACCAATTAAAGTGCATTCTCTGCATCCTTTCCTGGACATGTGAATGCATCTTGTGGATTTTTATACCATGTACCTTAAGGTACAAATGGTATATTAAGTTTGTGCAAAGTATGTAACAGGGAGAAGGAAGCGTTTCCGACCCTATAAAGTATATATATTCTTGATCAGCATCAATAGCCGGGTCGATCTAGCCATGTCTGTCTGTCCGTCTGTCTGTCTGTCTGTCTGTCTGTCTGTCTGTCTGTCTGTCTGTCCGTCTGTATGTATGAACACGACGTTCTCGGAGATGGTAGGAGCTAGAGGTGTAATTCTTTTTGCTTTAGGTCCGTTATATATGTACGCAGGTCGAGTTTATTTCAAATTTTTGCCACGCCCCTTTCCGCCTTCGTAATTTGCATAAAACTGAATTTTCTTCGATAACTTGGACAAAATAAAAGCTAGAGACCTGTTTCCTTTGGCATTAGGACCGTTTGACTATTATGCAGATAGTTTCATTTCCAGATTTTTGCCACGCCCCTTTCCGCCCTGGTATTCGCAAAAAAATCGATATCTCCAGAATGGTAAAAGACATAATTTTAGGCGTGCTAAGCTAAGTGATCGCCAAACACGTGCATGCAAAATTACGTTCAGATCGGACAATAAATATAGAAGATATGGCCAATTAAAGTTTAACCCACCCCTACCCACGGAAACGGCAAGAGAGGTACATGGTATCTCGTTGTCGAGAAATCTCGACTACAGCGTTTCTACTTGTTTATTGTGCGCGCTGTATTATGTCTATGTTGCTGCTGCTCGCGTTCCCCCACAGCTGGGAGCCATACGTCCAGATAGGTTTAGGACTGAGTTGTATAGTAGTAACTTGAAGTCCAGGCACAGTGGTGATCGTGAGTTTATGGTCCAGTGCAGCTTTTAGTTTTAGGTGCATCTTCTTGGTGGACGCCTAGGTACGTTACTTCGTTAGGTTGAGGGATTTGCATACCGTTTAGTGAAAGCGGAGGGCATGTTTGTCTATTAAGAGTAAACGTTACATGTTTACACTTTTGTTCGTTTATTTTAATGCGCCAGTTGGACAGTCATCTTTCCACTGATATGAGATTATTAGCGAGTTGGTTTGTTGCTTGGGTTGGGCATTTGGAGCGACTGAGGATTGCGGTGTCGTCGGCGAACGTTGACGTTGTTAGTTGTACGTTCGTAGGAATATCCGCAGTATACAAAACATATAGACAAGGGCCAAGTGCGCTTCCTTGTGGAACTCCAGCTCCGATGATGTAGTCACCCGTAGTAGCTGCGTTGCATCTCACTGAGAATACCGTATTGTAGAGGTATGATTCTAGTAGCCTGTGGGTGTATGTTGGCAAATACGTTTTAATTTTGAGCATGAGTCCTTTAAGCCAAACTCGGTCGAAAGCTTGAGATACGTCAGGAAAAATAGCGCTGCAGTATTCTCGCTGTTCAAAGGCTGAGCGTATTTCGGATGTTAGTCTGTTCACTTGCTTAAAATGGTTCCATGGTATTTTCGGAAGCCAAATTGGTGTTCTGGGATAATATTGCGAGTTTCCAGATATGGTATTATACGAGTTAACAAGCATTTCTCAAACAATTTAGACAAGCAAGATAGAAGGGAGCCTTTTTTGGTTGTAGCCCTCTTATTACTTTTTCAATTTCGTTCGGCCGGAGAGGAGGTGTAGTTGACAGAGGGGTAGCTTCTGGCTGGATTAGTGGCAGGACGAATGAGTTCGAGGCAGGGTTTGGCTGGAAGACACTCTGGAGATGTGTAGCGAATGTTTCCGCTCTGTCTTTGTCGCTACGAGCCCAGCATCCCGAAGAGTTTCTTATCGTGGTGGTCCTTTCAATTGGGGCGCTAAGATTTTGGTGGGCCTTCCACAGAGGATACTTTGTGCTCGTTGGCGAAAGCTTCTGGATGTACCTCAGCTGTGCATTTCCTTCCGTTGGTGCAGGGCCTGGTTAAGTGATCAGGTTGCTTCCTTGAGGCGTTGCTTTGAAGCTGGTGAACTGTTTTTTTGCCAATCACGACGCGTGCGCCTCTTTTCTCGCACGAGCTGTTCGATTTGCTGATTGGACTTGTAGTATTTGATTCGGTCTACTTCCTTCCCTTGAAGAGTAGAGATTTTGGCTGCCGCCACGAGTACTTCTTCCAGGGCGCTCGTAGTGTAGTCGATGTCCGATTCCATGTTAAGCTCCGGGGCGATATCTATGTGGGCACTTGTTGTATTTAAGCCCGTTCGTTCTTAGCGACGTCAGACTGAAGGGGGGTTCGGTTATTTCTGGGCTTTGAAGGAGAGTTAGGATCACAGGCGAGTGGTCTGATGATAAGTCCGGGACTGCTGTAGCACTTATTACATTGCGAGGTATGTTTTTTGTCACCGCAAAGTCAATAAGGTCTGGGAGCTTGCGTAGGTCTGTTAGCCAGTATGTGGGGCTTCCAGGGAAAACATAATCCAGTTTATTTCTCACGTTTATACTTGCATTGTACAATTGCCTTCCTTTGGGAGTCACTAGTGGATGGGAAGATGCTTTGGTATTTGGCATTCGGTTAACAAATGAAAAGATTTCTGGATTAAATTCTCAATTCTGTGTGGTTCGAGTCCGTTTGGTTCGTTTTTGGAAACTTAGAAAAACGTAGACGAAATGCTTAATTTAGGAATCACACTGTCAAATAAAAAAGCTGAGTAATTAGATTTACTTGCATCAAAAGGTTAAGTCCGAAGCTTAGCAATAACTTCATATAACATTATTAAGTACGTGTCCCGATTTTATAAAGCAATACTATTCTTATACCATGTACCTTATGACACAGATGGTATATTAAGTTTGTGCATATATAAAGTATATAAAATCTTGATCAGCATCAACAGCCAAGTCGATCTAGCCATGTCCGTCTGTCCATCTGTCTGTCCGTCTGTACGTATGAACACGTCGTTCTCAGAGATGGTAAGAGCTAGGGATATTATTCTTTTTTATACCATGTACCTTAAGGTACAAATGGTATATTAAGTTTGTGCAATGTATGTAACAGGGAGATGGAAGCGTTTCCGACCCTATAGAGTATAGATATTCTTGATCAGCATCAACAGCCGAGTCGATCTAGCCATGTCCGTCTGTTCGTCTGTCTGTCCGTCTGTCTGTCTGTCCGTCTGTATGTATGAACACGTCGTTCTCGGAGATGGTAAGAGCTAGGAGTGTAATTTTTTTTGCTTTGGGTCCGTTATATGTGTACGCAGGTCGAGTTTATTTCAACTTTTTGCCACGCCCCTTTTCGCCTTCGTAATTTGCATAAAACTGTATTTTCTTCGATAACTTGGACAAAATAAAAGCTAGACCGTTTTTATACCATGTACCTTAAGGTACAAATGGTATATTAACTTTGTGCAAATGTATGTAACAGGCAGAAGGAGACATCTCCGACCCCATAAAGTATATATATTCTTGACCAGCGTCAACAGCCGAGTCGATATAGCCATGTCCATCTGTCCGTCTGTCCGTCCGTCCGTCCGTCCGTCCGTCCGTCTGTCTGTATGTATGAACACCTCGTTCTCGGAGATGGTAAGAGATAGAGGTCTAATTCTTTTTGCTTTTGGTGTGTTATTGTTGCAGGCAGATCAAGTTTATTTCAAATTTTTGCCACGCCCCTTTCCGCCTTCGTAATTTGCATAAAACTGTTTTTGAGTTTTCTTCGATAACTTAGACAAAATAAGAGCTAGAGACCTATTTCTTTTTGCAATATGTTCGTTTAACTATTGCGCAGATAATGTCATTCTTGGATTTTTGCCACGCCCCTTTCCGCCCTCGTATTTGCAAAAAAATCGATATCTTCGAAATGGTAAAAGCTAGAGGCAATTCGTTCGCATGTGTAGACATACAGTAGTGTGTGTATGTGTGCACCTGTTGAATTTGGTGAATTATTAAAAAAAAAAAAAAAATCAAAAAAAATGGTTCATAAAGAAAAGAGGTACAAATCTCGACTACAGCGTTCCTACTTGTTCTTTTTGCATTAGGACCGTTTAACTATTATGCAGATAATGCCATTTCCAGACCTAAAGCAAAACAAGTAGAAACGCTGTAGTCGAGATTCCTCGACAACGAGATACCATGTACCTCTCTTGCCGTTGCCGTGGGAAGGGGTGGGTAAAACTTTAATTGGTCATATCTTCTATATTTATTGTCCGATCTGAACGTAATTTTGCGTGCACGTGTTTGACGATCTGCAGACTTAGCAGACTTAAAATTCTTAAAATTCTAAAAGTCTCTAGCTTTTACCATTTTGGCGATATAGATTTTTTTGCAAATACGAGGGCGGAAAGGGGCGTGGAAAAAATTTGAAATAAACTCGTCCTGCGTACACATATAACGGACCTACAGCAAAACGAATTACACCTCTAGCTCTTACCATCTCCGAGAACGACGTGTTCATACATACAGACGGACAGACAGACAGACGGACAGACAGACGGACAGACGGACATGGCTAGATCGACTCGGCTGTTGATGCTGATCAAGAATATCTATACTTTATAGGGTCGGAAACGCTTCCATCTCCCTGTTACATACATTGCACAAACTTAATATACCATTTGTACCTTAAGGTACATGGTATAAAAAGTACAATATATCCAGCTACGCATACGATCCAAGCGCCCAGGCTCAGCGACCAGCGACTGGCTTTGAACCTCGCCCAGATCCTGTGGCACTCAGCTTTTATGACCGCAATTCCCAGAGGCAGTTGCGTCTGCTCGGCGGGGCGCCCCATCTCCGGCAATCGAGAAAAAGCCAAAAGCCCCGAAACCCGAATCCCAAAACGCCAAGCCTCAAATCCTGAGCCAGGCGAAGCCAAAGGCCAAGCCGAACCTCAGCTGGCTGCTTTTGTTGGCTCGCTTAGTCCAACATTAACATCATAGTCTTGTCTGGCACTCACACCCATTGATATGCAAATAAGCAGCTGGCACACGCACATCCCGGGCCACGCTCCCAGATGCTGATGTCGAAGGAGGGCGCCACATATGCTGACATATTTGCAGATACAGATACAGATAGAGATACTTACAGAACAGGATCTGCCACAGCTACAGATACAGACGGATGCTGAGCAGACCGCTGATGCGTGCTTATGGAAAGTCAATCATTCGCTTTCAGGTTTTATCTGTCAGCTCTTGACTTTTGCAGTGACATTATTTTGTCTTAACTGACAAATGATGCGGCCCATCCCCACAGCCTCTTAGATAAGTATTGGAGTTGACTCGGAGCAAGGAGCTCCCAGCAGCTTCCGCCCAGCTTCTCCCGACTCCGGAGGCAGTGAAGCGAGTGCAGCTCAAATATGATGACGACCCCGCGCCACCCGCCCAATCGGGGGATTGGATTGGGAATGAGAATGGGCTTGGGATTGGGGACTCGGAACGGGAATGGGGGCCAACGCGCTAACGCTTTTAAATGGGCCACACAAAACGGCCCCGCCATGTGGAATCTGTGTGGAGCATCTTACGCTTCAGCGCCATCTAATGCCTCCGGTTCACTGGGTTACTCCCTGCCCCTTCGCCGCTGCCACCGCCACCGCCACTACTTCGACAGTGACTCACTGACTCGCTGACTGACATCTGGTAATGTCAACAGCAGCGGGAGCCCAAGACTTTGCCCAAGACTTTGCAATTATTTGCAGCAGCTCGTCGCCAAGTGCTTGCCATATAAACTTTTACGAGGCCTGCACTTCGCAGCAAAGTCTGTACCAGTACCAGTACCAGTAGCAGGGCCAGTGCCAGTGCGAGTGCCAGGGGCGCAGACTTAGGGGGATATATTTCACCGAACACTAAAATGCCAATCCGAGCAACTTTCAAGCCAAAGGTGGCAGCTACTCAAAGCTAGCAAAAATTGGATCAGGATTACTCCAGCAAACCCCCTATTCGGAAGCCCAGGGGCACATTCTGTCTAACCAACTGCGAATGGGCTCCCATCAAAGTTCGTTTGTGTTTGTCTTTGAATCCGTATCTCCGTCCGATTGTTAATTACTTGGCCGCCGATAACTCCCAGCTCTGTGAACAACCTGCAATTAGTTCGAGCATGACACTCTAATTAGCTCTGCAGCTCAAATTCATTGCCTACGAATCGGTCCGAAGCCCCTCCAAGACGACACCCATGCATATTAATTGACCCTAATGCGTGGGTTAATCTGAGCCCCCGTCACTTTCAGAAATTATGTGTGGAGCTGGTAATGCGACACGCAGCCAATCAGTGTCGGATGCCGCACAAGTGGATGCCGAACATCATTGGTTTCACTGGCTTCCCCGAATTAAACTCTGCTTGTTTGGTAAAGGTTTTCCACAAATTTTCAAAATTCTGCTCTCAAAAGATGTGGTGTCAAAAATAGTATTATTAAGTTAAACGCAACGTCATAAATGTTCCCACTGTCTATTAAAAGCTTTAAATGTAAGAGAATGGAACTATTTAAAATAAATAACTGTCACCACGCTTCGTACTGATTTAGTATAGGAAATGAGAGTTGACGATTTTTACACTACAGCTAACTGAGTACCGAGTCTTTATAGTTGGGATACTCGACCGTAGCTTTTTCCAACTGTTAATATGATCAACCAATTAGTAATGGATTACCGATGATTGGTTGTTCGGTCTTGTAAATTAAAGTAAATTAATAAATTTATCGCATCTGTTACCTGTGATCACCCTGGTGCAGTTGATGTTCTTCGGGTAGAGGTTTGGGTATTCAGGGCTGTATAGCTCATTCTTGGTGGGATCTCCCTCAACGAACAGACGGCACCGGTCCACTTGGTCCTCCTCCGCCTGCCGCTCGCTCCTGCCCGCCCTCGGGGGCCTGGAGATGGTCAGGGAATGTGGCTGTGTCTCTGTCCAGGGCTCCTCCCCCTCGGCCAAGTCCGGCTCCCGAAAGAAGGGCGATCGGGAAGCGACTGCCTGGGCATGACCAAGGCTCTCACCCGGGGGCGACGGCGGAGCGGCTAGCGATTCATCGGCTTCGACTTGGGATGCGGGCTTGGAGCGATTTGCCACTTCCTCGCTGCTGGCAGACGCTGAAAGAGGAAATGGGTAAGGAAGCCAATGAGTATGTAGCTTGGGTGGCGAAGTATCTAGAGATTTTGACATATACTACACATACTGGGTGGATCCCACACACAGCCCAATAAGCACACCCGCCCTTATTCGCGCACCGTCATTTCGGACGGAGCGTTACATTTTGTTATAATAATAATAATCATGAGCATTAAAATTTATGCGCCGAGTGCGCTTGTTTTTTTAATAATGCGCATATTTTTCGCGGATCCAAAAAACTAAAAAAAAATCCAGCGGGAAACACTGAGCCAAACACATAAACTTTGGCAACTTTTACGTCAATGCGAGTGCTCAAATTTATTTACATGGACGAAAAGTTCCAAAATCTTGTCAGACTCTACATAAAGTCTATGGTCACACTACTCGCTTAAAAATTAAAACTTGTTTTTAAATCAAATATTTATTTTTAAAATATGTATTTATAAATATTTGTTGTTATTGTAATATGTGTTTAATAATAAAAACAACTAATTATACAAGTTGAAAAATAATCTCTGGCTAACAGGTATTTACAAAATAGAAAATTCTCCAACTGTTTTGCCATAGATTGTCGCATAGTAATTATTTTGTTTGAGATAATTACCAAATTTTAGAATTTTCAAGAGTAGAGTGTATTTTAAGGTATCATATTGTTCCACCACTAGATGCAAATCTTTCTCAGTGCTCTCAGGTGTGCGTGACCCGAGTTTGTGAACTTTTTTCTCTTCAAGTTCCAGAACGCAACGCTCCCAAAAAGTAGGCAATGCAAATTTTTTATTAAAGCTTCAACTCGCGTTCTTCTGGAGCTTGTTCTTTCACCTCTTTCGGTTTGTGCAACATTCCCCTGGGGGAAAATTCGCAACTGCCGCAGAAACTGAAATTGAAACTGTAACTGTAACTGGAAACTGCAACGGCAACGACAACGAGAACGACAACGACAACGGCAACTGCAACTGAGCGGCAAGAGTGGCTTGCAACTGCGCCTAAACAACAATCGTTAAGCCCCATGCAAAGTAGCCCAAAGCATTGCACAAACACACGTCTCTGCAACACGCGAGCTTCTCTGCGTTTGTGTGTATCTTTGCAGGGCAATGCCACGAGCGGCAGAAACTTGGCCCTGAAAACCCCAACGAACTCCGGATGCCCTCGAACAGGAAGGCGCGTCTGAAGTTACCCCAAAAGAGATCAGAAGAAACCATAACCATAACCTCCTAATAAAGGAGGTAAATAAAATCGGCTAACATCTAAGTTTTAAAGGATATATGCTGCACATTTATAAAGAAACTGCAACAATTATAAAAACCAGCAAGAAATTGATCTATAATAATATTATGCTAATTGCGAATTTGGGTACATAGCCCCAAATGTTTAAAAAACCACAACTAAGGCAATAACATAAGGATTAATTTCATTTATTACAAACCATTCAATAATTTAATATCCGGAAATACGAAGCAGAGAAACCCAAAGTGGAGCATGAATCGAGTAAGTCACGGGGTCAAAGGGTATCCGCATGCAAGGCGTGGTGTACCAGCAACGCAAACACACTGTCAAGGGGGCACATGTGAAGTGTTTGCCTCACATTACACGGCTGCTAGTGCCTAATGATGTAGCAACAAATTTAATAAACATATTAAGTGTTGATGTTTTTGTAATCGCACAGGGCAACGCCAGATGTTACTCCATTTTCACTCCTATTTCGCAGGCATGTCTCTCCCATTTCCACCTCACTCGGGCCAGTCACCCCTTTTTAACTGTCTACGGGTTTTTCCTACCAATCCAGACCAGACAAGACCAGGAATATACATATGACTAGTGAGTAGAACACACAGCATCTGTGGCATCCACTTTGCCCGTTAGTCAAAAGCTGCTTATTTCCGTTCTGTTTCTGTTTCTGCCTCTGCTGCTTCTGCTTCTGCCTCCACTTCCGTTTCTGTTCCTGCTCCTGGTGCGCTCTCGCATTCCATTTCCACTGCCTGGGCACTCTGTCGCACTTGTCACATCAATTAAACGGCATGAACATTACAATTAATTTAAATGCAAATATTAAATGGATTGCCGTCTAATGAACCGTGCAAACTACACCTAGCTCGCCTCCGCTTCGCTTTGTAATTAAAATGGCCATAATTAATGGTTTTGCTGCCTGAAAATTTTCCGTTTGGAATTTTTGGAGATTTGCTAAATTGTCATAATTGATTCGGGCTGCCAGGAGAGGGGGAGGGATCGGCAGTGTCGGTTGGCCTGGTTATCTCCCCCACAGCTACGTATAATTCAATGAAAATTCATTTGATTTGGTTTTGGTTTGCTTGGCTTCTGCGGTCAAAAGCTTTTCTGCCATTGCCACTCCCACTGCCACCGTCCCTGCCAATGTCGTGTATTATCTTCCAGTTGAACTTATTGCTTAGCTGCGGCATAAAGCAGCATATTCTAACGCCACGCAGAGAAAAGTCCGTATTTGTTTCACGTACCTTAAAGTACAAATGGTATACGAGTATTAACCTTGTGCAAAATTATGTAATAGGCAGAAGGAGACATCTCCGACCCCATCAAATATATATATTCTTGATCAGCATCAACTGCCGAGTCGATATAGCCATGTCCGTCTGTCTGGCAACGGCATGCCGCACATGCTGGGCTGACGTCATCCGTCTCTTCTTTGAATCCAATTCGTTCGCACGTGTATACATACCGAAGTGTGTGTATGTATGCATAATACATACTGAAGTGCATGTATGTATTAACGTATCTAAGACCTGAATGATATTATCGAAATAACGACATAAAATAGTCTGACAAAGGCGCATATATGTATCTTAAAACAAAGCAAATAGCCGAAAAATTTTAAGTGACTATTAAGTTCTTAATTGTAGCAGCTACATTGGATTTTATAATATTCAAGGAGAGTGCGTAATGCTCAGAGATAATATTACGTTTGTCGTTGCATGGAAAATAAAATTGATAAAATGAATTACACAAACTTTTGGGGGCAGTCATACATTGCAAAATTTTTCTGAAAGTGCATCACAGACTCCTAAGTCTTTCGAAACTCTGACTTCAGCGCGCTGTTCATTTATATTCATATTTGCATATGTCTGCGTCGGTGCATCTGTCAGTAAAGTATCTTTTGCCACGCCCCCTTTCGTGGCCGCCCCCTATAGATATCCTGGGACCCCGGGAAGCCTACATCTATTGCTCCGGGCAACTCCGCTCCACTCCACTCCATGTCGCTTGTATTTTATCCGTCGACGTAGTTATTTGCTTTAATACACTCAATAGACTTAACACATTTTCCACGCCCTGCGCCCCGTCCGCACCATCGGCAACGGCAACCACTTAGCCACCCAAGCACCCCCTATTTTCTCAGTTTGTGTTTTGCAGTTTACAGCAATAAATTTTGCATTTTGCCTGCTCTGCCAGAGACACCCACCCGGAGGCAGCGGAGCTGCTGAAATGTAAAAACTATAAAACTCAACAAAAAATTGAAATTATATTTCATTGGAGCCGGCACACTGCGCTTGACACGGATCTTTGTAAATATTGAGTCTTTTCCGCGGGATTTGGGAAAATTAATGGGGGAACGTAAGCAATGGGATAGCGACGGACAGTCATTGAAAATGGCTGCAAATTAATGGCATCTATAAGTACTTGTATAATTTTCTTTCAAACTACACTCCCTGGTGCTATTTTGAATTTCTAATACTGAATTGAAAAGTTATGAAAACGTTAAAATACCGTTATTAATGTTGATATTATGAAGTTTTTACAGAAGAGATTTAAAACGGACATAATTGATATTGTTAATTGTATTTGGCTGACAAAGCATCTGTTTTTTTATGCAAATGAGACCCTTTTAATTCCATGGCAACATTAGCATGATGACGTTTTTAAAAGAAGATTAGGTCCTGAAGGATTCAAAATTCAATTTAAAAAAATTTTAACTGTATAACTTATCATAATTATCAGTTATTGCAAGTGAAAGCCACGAAATAAATCTATAAAGGAAATTCAAATTTGTTGGAAATTTGGTAAGCTGTCTTAATGAGTTAAACGATCTCGATTTTGGACCCACTGTGCTCCTCTTTGTTCGGGAAGACTGTAATTGCAACTGCGATTGCGATTGTGACTTTAGTTGTGATTGTGAATATTTATAGTTTCGCATTGTCTGGCAGGCAACCCAGAAATGACTAAAACTGCCTTTTGAGCGCCAGTTGAGGCTGGAAGAGTTGGCTCCTCAGATGGTGTGTGCTCCTGGCTGCTGGGTACTGGTTTCTGGAAGGAGATGCGGGGGCGTCTGCCTTTGCAGCGAAAAGTAACTGAGTATATAATAATTTACAGTCGGCATTAAAATTTTCGCCTGCCAACTGGGACCTCAAGCTCTGCCCCAGATCCTGCTCCTGCACCCGCTCCTGCTTCGCTATTCACAAAGCACATAATTTTCTCATGATTTAGTAATTGCTGAAAGCTGCAGCATCACAGCAGCAGCAACTCAAGTGCAACTTTCACAATTACGATTTCTATTGAATAAATTAAGCGCTGTTGGCTGCCGGAATCCGGAGGATCTCAGTTGATCCCGGAAAAATGCCTTGCCCGCGAGCACGAAGGCGAGCCCCCAAAGCCAAAGCAAACACATCCACGCACACCTACTAATCGCTCGCCCCGAAAAACCCGGAACGCCCAGAAAGGAACTTTGAAGTCGGGAATGTCAATCCATAATTGAGCGGGCAAACAGGCAAACATGATTTCGCATTGAATCGAATGCCGCCCGAGGCGTCTCATTTAAAGCATCCCTAACCGAATTACAGTATACCATCCGAAAATTGAAAGCCTTTATTGTGTTATTTTGTGTTGGCCGGCTTTAAAGCCAAACAGTGCCGGCATTCCAGTCCCGAGTCCGTGCAAGCAGATCCAAAATTCGCAATGGAATTTGTTTAGTTCATTCGATGCAAACTCAATTAAAAGCGGCGATTGCCAGTCATGGCTGTTTTAATTTCAGGTTAAGCAAGCATTTGTCAGAGCAAGCTGAAGCTCTGGCAAGGCTCTGCCAAAGTCGAGGGCGAGGGCGAGGGAAGCATTGGACAATTGGTGCCACATAAATCCGCATTAACTGCATGCATTTGAGCACACATCCCCTCAAGCGGGTTTCCCGCGAGCTTCCGTCCCCTCTTATGGGGGATTACAAAGAGATCCATGGTAACCCACGCAAATAATATGCATGCCACATATTGCCGCAGAGCTTGGGTGTCAAAAGAAAAGTAAGCCGAGGGAAATAACATGACATGTCCCGGCACTCGCAATTAGCGGCGCAAATGATAACTTGGCTTAAAGACAACCGACACAAAAAGACCAAGCCCAAGGAGCTAATTACCCGGCCCTTTCAGACCGCATCAGTTTCCAGCAACGAGAGATTGTACTGCGGCGCTGATTATTGCAATTTGTAAGTGGTAAATGGTGCCTGAAAATTGTGGGATAAGTGCTAGCAAAATAGCAAAAGTGATTGATGGACCTTTTGGCTCTGTGGCATGAAGCACCTGCATCTGTACATCTAAATGTACCTGCAGCTATAGCTGTATCGGTATCGGTATCCGTGTCTGTATCTGACAGATACATATGGCCCCAAATAGCCGGCGATAATAATTTATAGAAACTCTTTCACGTGCTGCCATTAATTTTGAACCGTAAGCAGAAAACATCAACAGGATTATCCGTTTGGCAGGATACGGTTGCACTCAATGCCCCAAACTAGACGAGGCTTACGACCCGCGACCCCCCTCGTGTCTGCTTCTGTCTACGCTGGCAGGTCGTGTTGCAGAATTTCAATTTTGGTCTGGCGCAGCACATAAATAAAATCAGTTATATTATTTTCCGTGGCGCAAGCAGCCGGCAGCCGGCAGCCTCATAGGTTTCCAGGCTGTCGAAGAAGCCACATTGCAACTTGAAGTTGCAATTAGCAATAAACCATGGCAGCCCCGGTAACAAAAGATGCATCTCTCCTGTGTTCTCTCAAAATTTATGGTTGGCAATACTGCTTCCGCCTCCCCGGGCCACGCCGCCTTGTAGCTCAAGCAAGCTAAGCTCATTACCTCCAAAAACTCCAATTTTGCTGGAATCAAATCAGTGGGAACGGCTGCAGTCGAAAGACTCGACCACAAATACCCGGCAATTAATTTGTAATCGCAGAGAGTCCGATTTTCACCACACAGACCTTGTCAAAATAATTTAAAGATGTTTTCTAAAACCAAAAATTTCATGTGAACTTGAAACACAGCAGTCAGAATCGGAAATATGCTTTTATCCATCTACACATATTATAAATCCGAATTCCTTTAAGAAACGCTTGTATAAATACTGTAGGAGGAACAACTGGTGCACCTGATATCCATAAATATGTAGTTGAGAGTAGTGCTTTAAGTAGAGCTAATGAAGTAAATGCCAAGCCCACTTGTTTTCAGTGTGCAAGAAAGCTGCATTCCTGGTCAGAAAGTTATTGAAACCTCAAATATAGATTGTCGATGAGATTCAGAGGGCTGGAAATTTGCGGAGAAACCCAGCAGCAGACAGGTTGACGTAAGATATAATTATCGGAATATTTAATTTAGGAGTTATAGTTTTTCAAACGCTCAAGTCACTACTAATTGTGATGAAAATTCTTGTTTGTAGTCGAGATTTCTCGACAACGAAATACCATTTACCTCTCTTGCCATGGCATGCCGTTGCCTTGGCATGGGGTCAGTAAATATGTATTATCCGATCTTGACGATATTTTGCATGCACATGCTTAGCTATCAACGGACTTAAATTGGGGGAAGGATATAGTAAGTGCGAAGGTAAAAGGGCGGGGCGAAAATCTGGATATAAAATTATCTGCGTCGCAGTTAAACGGACCTAATGAAAAATGTTGTCCCTAGCTTTTATTTTGTTCATGTAATGGATAAGTAAGTAGAGGCATGTACAGTTTTATCCAAATTGCGATCTGCCTGCATTAATAACGTAGTACGTTAAACGCACCAACAAGTATTACACCTCTTGCTCTTACCATCTCAGAGAACAACGTGTTGATAAAGACGGACAGACAGACAGATAGACAGACATACTTTGCCCTGTTACATACACCATTTGTACCTTAAGGTACATGGTATAAAAAATCCCCTAAAAACTACCGATTGAAAAATTTTTTTGAAAATGTGTTTGTCATCGTTCATGTTGATTAAATTATCTGTATTTTTTATCTGATTTCTCGCAAGCTTCATTTTTTCACGCGCATTTGTTTCGGCACATTTGGCCATATTTATACGTAAAATATTGGTTTTAGCGTTTTTATGCTTGCCACGAGAACACAACTTGCAAATGATTCCGAAATGGAAGCGTTGATGGAAGCGGAATGCAAACAAAACACGTAAGGACGATTATAGTCGAGTGTCTCGACTATAAATACCCGGTTCTCAGTTTCATCTGGTTTTTGACACATTATAAAAGCAATTGAAATTTTGAGCGCAACAAATTTCCGTAATTTGGTGTTTTGAGGTTTGTGTGTGTAAGTGCGCGCCATGTTTCTACGGAGAAGTTTGGGGACGCAACACATTTTTGTCACTGGCGCGAACAAAAGTGGGCGTAACCGATTTTCGCAACACAGATCCAAATGTAGTGCCTATGGGTTTGCGAGGGACGGTAGAAGATTTTTGAAACAAACGTATGCTGAACTGGTGTCACTCAATCAGCGTCAACAGCCGAGTCGATCTAGCCATGTCCGTCTGTCCGTCTGTCTGTCTGTCTGTCTGTCCGTCTATATGTATGAACACGTCGTTCTCGGAGATGGTAGGAGCTAGAGGTGTAATTCTTTTTGCTGTAGGTCCGTTATAAGTGTACGCAGGTCGAGTTTATTTCAAATTTTTGCCACGCCCCTTTCCGCCTTCGTAATTTGCATAAAACTGTATTTTCTTCGATAACTTGGACAAAATAAGAGCTAGAGACCTGTTTCTTTTTGCATTAGGTCCGTTTAACTATTACGCAAATAATTTTATTCTCGGATTTTTGCCACGCTCCTTTTTGCTTTCGTATTTGCAAAAAAATCGATATCTCGAAAATGGTAAAAGCTAGAGACATAATAAGACCACTGATCGTCAACAAGTGTATGCAAAATTACGTTGAGATCGGACAATAAATATAGAAGATATGACTAATTAAGGTTTTTTCCACGGCAACGGCA
Source organism: Drosophila ironensis (assembly GCA_021223825.1). Classification (NCBI taxonomy): domain Eukaryota; kingdom Metazoa; phylum Arthropoda; class Insecta; order Diptera; family Drosophilidae; genus Drosophila; species Drosophila ironensis. The sequence goes on along the minus strand of JAJJHQ010009506.1, from coordinate 724,911 downwards.
AGAGAGGTACATGGTATCTCGTTGTCGAGAAATCTCGACTACAGCGTTTCTACTTGTTTAAGGTTGCCTTTACCATAAACATTGCTTTCAGGTTTCCCTTACCATAAAACTTTTTTGCCTCCTGTTTTGGAAAATCCTCATGTACCCTTTAAAAAGAAGAGTATAAAAGAGGTTCAAGACCTGCGATCGGTAGTTTAACCCTTTTATACTCTTCTTTTTAAAAAGTTTTTTCTAAAAAGTAGGTCAAAAAAATTGTATGGTAAGGGAAACCTTAAAAAAGGGATTCCAAACTTCGTCACATTCCTTCAAAAAAAAGGGTCGCTCTCCCGCAGCTCAAAATACCCTTTTTAAAAAAACAGTTTGCTAGATCCCATATCTTAAGGCGACATAAAATCTATAGAAACATGAAAAGGAGTAAGCAATCTTCGATACGCTGAAACAAAAGAACAAGGCGAGGCAGGACACTCATCCGACAATTCCTTTTTTGTTATTATACCATGTACCTTAAGGTACAAATGGTATATTAACTTTGTGCAAATGTATGTAACAGGCAGAAGGAGACATCTCCGACCCCATAAAGTATATATATTCTTGATCAGCGTCAATAGCCGAGTCGATATAGACATGTCCGTCTGTCCGTCTGTCCGTCCGTCCGTCCGTCTGTATGTATGAACACCTCGTTCTCGGAGATGGTAAGAGATAGAGGTCTAATTCTTTTTGCTTTTGGTGTGTTATTGTTGCAGGCAGATCAAGTTTATTTAAAATTTTTGCCACGCCCCTTTCCGCCTTCGTAATTTGCATAAAACTGTATTTGAATTTTCTTCGATAACTTGGACAAAATAAAAGCTAGAGACCTATTTCTTTTTGCAATATATCCGTTTATTTATTGCGCAGATAACGTCATTTTTGGATTTTTGCCACGCCCCTTTACACCCTCGAATTTTCAAAAAAATCGATATCTTTGAAATGGTAAAAGCTAGAGTCATATTTTTCAGCCCAATAAGTCCGCTGATCGTCAAATACGTACGTGCAAAATTACGTACGGATCGGACAATAAATATAGAAGATATGGCCAATTAAAGTTTTACCCACCCCTTCCCTAGGCAACGGCATGCCGCACACGCTGGGGTTCGCATGTGTATACATACAGTATTGTGTGTATGTGTGCACCTCCTGATTTTTAGATGTCAACAAACGAAAATTTGGTGAATTATTTGAAAAAAAAAAAAATAAAATCAAAGAAATGCTTCATAAAGAAAAGAGGTACATGGTATCTCGTTGTCGAGAAATCTCGACTACAGCGTTCCTACTTGTTTTTGTATTATCACCATGAGTGTCTTCCTACAACTTCTTCACTGAATCGTTCTGAGGTAGGCCCTGATTTGAAGTATTTGGTGGCAAGAGAGTAGAGAGTGTGAATCGCACTTGAAGAGAGCGAGCGTATAAAGGGATTTGATTTGTTTTGAAGAAATTACTCGCGAGTGCGAGTAATGATCGAGTGTGCGTTGGAAAAAAGGGAGTTGCTGCAGTTCTTTGATCCGGGTATATACTCGTATTATTGTAATATCCGCCGGCTGTCATAATCCCACTGATGCTGACTGTCGCTGGCCCGAAGGGGAACTCGGAGACAATGTGTATGTCAAGCTTAACTAACTGACTGGCTGAACAAGTGACATGTCACAGATTAATTTTCCGCAGCAGCGAGCCAGAAATTTGCAACTAACATGGCTTCCGTTGCGGGGACGACCTTTCAAAATTGTTAAATTGAAATGGAATTCCTGACAATTGGATTGCGACAAGCAAATTGAGAGCAAGGCAGCGACCAAGCCACCCTGCCACGCTGCTGCATGCCGCCGATCTATTAACCCGCCACCGGAACGGCGCTGCAGCCGCGGATCTTTGGTAGCCGCGACCCCAAGCCCTGCAACGTCGTTTTAATTTTGAGCGCAGCGGAAAGATTTAAAATTAAATCAGTCAACGCACGCGGCCTTACAACCGCCCCTTTTTGCGTAAGCCCCATTAAGGGGCCCCGAGGGGCCGGAAAGAACCAAGGGCACACAAGGCACGCAAAAAATCGGGGAGACCGGGAATGGGTTTTGGGAAGGTGTGCAGGAAGTCTGAGATACCCGCTACCTAGAAAATACATTTGAAATTTCTCCTACGGAATGCGATTGCTTCGTTACACCATAAATAAATGTATAAGAACCTTATTTTACAGAAAGATTGTTTATTAGCAGAAAGAAATGGAATAAATGAATTGTTTTTTTTGTGTTATGTACTCGTAATTCAAGACATTTTCAATGTCGGTATTCTTCAGGCCATAGAAAAGCGCTGTACTGGGCCAATTCGATCTGCGGACACGATGCCGTATTACTTCTCGGGTGCCTGGATATTAAAATTATTGCCAGCCAACGGAACTCTTTGGCGGAGGCATTCAACCACACCAAACTGCCACCTGCCACATCTCCGGGTGAGTTGCAGTGTGTGCTTAGTGGGTGGCATGGAAGCGCGGAATGAAAATCTGCAGGCAAACTGTCAATTTGCAGCGAAAATTTGATTAGGGTTGACTGCGTTTTCGCTCTGGGACGCAGCCGGGAAATGCGGAAGTGGAAGTGGGTGCGGCGGTGGCAGTGGCAGTGGCAAGCGGATGCGAAAAAGTGGAAAGCATGAAAGTGCACCTGGCATCGGGAAATTGAGAATGCGAATGAGGTGGCGAGCAAAACAATTTAAGCCAAAACGCTGCCAGCATTTACAAAACGCAGTTATGCGCAAAATGGGATATATTCACACAAAATGGGAAAGTCTTCAAAACGCCAAGCGTACACATGCTTAACAATCAGCGCACTCCAAATGATGTCTCTAGCTTTTAACATTTAGAAGATATAGCATAGCAATAGCGATGGCGCAAAGAGGCGTCGCAAAATCTGAAAATATGGTCCATTATGTAGAGGCATTTACAGTTTTATGCAAATTTCGAAGGCGGAAAAGGAAATAAACTCGATCTGCCTGCATTAATAACGCACAGAATTACACCACAATTAAGAGCTTGTCTCCAAGAACGTGTTCATACAAACAAATGGACAGACAGAGAGACAGACGGACATGGCTAGATCGACTCGGCTGTTGATGCTGATCAAGAATACAAATACTTTATAGGGTCGAAAGAGCTTCCTTCTGTCTGTTACATAGGCTTGCGCAAGCTATATAATAAGCGTATTATATAGGTGAGGTAGAAAGATTACGTTTCTAAGATTAAGTTTAATTAAGTGTAGTCTTACATCTGTAGAAACAGCTACCCACCATGGCGGTAAATCTGAAAATAAACGAAATGGCAACGGAATTTTTGTGATGCTTTGAAAAAGATGCCGTACTACTGAGTTCCTGCTGCGGCCATTGAAACTAACATTATCCAAGCGCACCGCTTGGATAGCCTTTCAAGGATCAAACACAATGACTTGCGGAAAATAATAATAAAATTACACAAAATAGTGGAAAAAACAGGGAGCGTCCAGGGCCACAGATAGAAAATGAAAAATATAGATCTAGAGGGGTGCAGGCGCCGGGGCTGTTGCCAACTTAGATTAAAAGAGATAGCCAGACAACGGCAGCGTTACCAATTGACAAAGCAATCGTACCTTGGCAAAAAAACGCGAGATTCCTGCAAAAAATTGAATAGCCGAAAGAGGAGCAGAGATTCTCGGAGCAGGAACCGACAAAGTTAAGGAAACGGCAATGGGGCTCGGGAAGGCAAAACAAAAACAAATGTATAATTGAAATCAGTGTCAAGTCAGCAACGGAGCCAGCAGAAGCATCGTCAGGAAAGGAAACAGGACCAAAAGCAGACGCAACATGGACAATTCAGGATGGCACTTAAGTTGAATGGGAAAAAACAGGACAGGGGCAGTATGCTTGTGCACAGAGAAAAGCATTGCCTACAAAATGGTAAATTGCTAACTATTAATTTAATACAAGTCCAAAGAGCAATTATACATGCAATTGTACATGGATCTTCAAAAAAAATCAAAGAAGAAAAACGGATACTGAAAACTGTGTAAATTCTACATTAGCATTACTAGATGGAACTGTCTGATCACAAAAACAAGTAAGAACGATTATAGTCGAGTGTCTCTACTTTAAATACCCGATTCTCAGTTTCCACACGATTTTTGCAACATTATAATGGCATTGAAATTTTGGGCGCAACAAATTTTCGTAAGTTGATGCTGATCAAGAATATATAAACTTTATGCGGTCGGAAAAACTTCCTTCTCCTTGTTATATACATTTGAACGAATTCAATATACCTTTGTTCTTTTTAAGAATCGGGTATAAAAATTAAACCCAGCCCAGATCAATTTTTACAACCTGAGGAATTCGGCGTTCAACATTTTTACTCCTAAAGTACAAAGCCATCGATAACTGCTCATCGTATATATATATATATATATTTTTTTGCTCTGATCAGGTTCCATTATCTTCTTTTGGGAAATCAAATTTTCCTTCTGTAGTTCACAATTTTAAATTCACAAAGAATTTTCTGAGGGCCTTATTAGAATTCCACCATGGTTATCAAGCCAAGCAATGAATTTAAAGTTCAGAAAATTGTATTACATTTTATATTTACTACTTGTATACAAAAAATTCTCTTATAACCGGTTGCCAATGAATGTTTGCAAAGCGAATTAACAAGCAATCCCTGGCTTTGACAACTTTTTTAATCACTTTGATTTTGTTTTTCTCTGTGCTTAAGGCAAGACGATAAAAAAGAAAACCCAAGTGCAAGATGCAGAAATTAAACGCAAGTAGGAAAAAATCCAAGGCAAATAGAGAGAGAGAGAGAGAGAAAGAGAGAGAGAGCAGTGCAAAAGCGCACACAAATTAGCTAATGTTAAAGAACGCTGAGGCCAAAACCAAAGCCAACGCCAAAGCCAATTTCGTTCCCTCGACTGCTCCAAGTTTCCCCATCTTTATCCGGCCGGTTTCCAGCCCCTCCCCCGGGCAGTGCAGTTCCAGTCCACAATTGGGTCAGCCAACATTTGGAGCAAATGGCGAAATGCGACGCCCCGTGACAGAAGCATGAAAAGTGCTTTAAGCAAACACCAGACCGGGCCACTTTGCGGATCTTCTTAAAATCGATCAGAGCTATAAGCGCGGTGGCGGAACAATGAGAGGATTGCCAAATCAGTAGCCAAGTGACGAATCGCTACAGAGATTACATCAATTAAACTCATTCCCTTCAGTAGAACCCCTCTAGACTTGTTAAAGCTTTGATTTGATAAAAACTTGACTTGAAAACCTAATGGTTTTCATAATGTGACGTAAGCACAAAACCCATTGAGAAACCCAAATAACGGTTAGCATTGTAGATATATTTTTGAAGTAAAAACAAACATGAAATGACTTTATGAAATGCTATTTACAACCAAGAATCTCGACTCACTTTTGAAAAAATTTAAAATCAAAACAACGTTTTCAATTCTGAGAATTTTGTAAGCTCTCCAAATCGAATATATGAGATTTCTAGTGTAAATATAAGTTATCGTTAATGCCTTCAAGCGAGTACTTATAATTTATAGGTTGTTACAGGGAAAGATTAGATTGATTTGGCGCAGATCCGCAATTTAAATACTATTATGAAACTAACAAACATTTTATTATAATAAAACTATGGCGACTAATATATTTGCAATTTAATTGAGGCCCAGTCGAATTCTATTACCCCAACTTAACCATTTGCCGCCCCCAAAGGTTGTGACTATTAGTTCATTTGCTAAATTGACCTTCCTGACAGCCATTATAGGGCTTAAAAGTGTCTCTTGTTTCGCAGCAACCGACTCTCCTTGTACATTGTTCTCCTGTTTATTAATATATTTATATCTCCCGCTGTTCTCGGAAATGGCAAGCCCAGGATTTAGTTATTGGATACGATTCCGCAAATTGATTGTCTTTTGTGCTCTCCGGGGGTTGACGGAAAAGGTGAGACCATTACTTACAAATCCAGCTCAGTAGTGGCTGCTAGCCGGACTCATTCAATCCCCTTTCTCAAACTGAAAACTGAAAACCGGCTATTTGTAAGCATTTTGCCATCATTACACAACTCCCTGCTGTAAATGCTAGCCCAGCGGGCGGGCCAGGACCTTTAATTAATGGCCACTTTTGGGAACAGTTGGCAGCTTCTAATTTCGAATAAATAAGCGCCATACCCCACTGGTCATTTCGGAAAAGGGTTTTCCTGCCCAAAAACACAGACACCTTGTGACCGTTTTTTGCGAAATCAATTGGAAATAAATAGCACAAAAACGCTGCACTCCGCATTTAATCTTTGTTATTATTCCTGCAGCAATAATTTATGTTCTAGGCTTTCAATTCTAGTTTGTTCAACTTTGAAGCATTTAAATTATGCATTTCGGGTTCTTTGACGAGTGCTTTATTTTGCCATGATTTTTTCGCTTTTATTTGGTAAGTAAATGGGCAGACGAATATTTCCGCTTGGTTGGTGCGTGTGTGTGCGGTTACTTCACTATCCCGATAACCTCAATTATTTCCCCCAAACCAAACCCGCAAACCATTTTTATGCCATTTTTCATGTCAAAATTATTCAATTTTGGCGAAGCGAAGTGAAATAAATACAACGAGCAAGGACGAAGGGATGTCCTGTAAATGTTTCCCTCCATCTACACCATTTGGGGCTTATACCTCTAAAAATATTTTAAATCATATGCAGGGTTGTACACATATTTACACTCATTGGGAATTCATTAATTCACAATATTTCGCCCGCCGGAAATTCTCGTGAGCCGATTACAGATGTTTGTATACCTTGCCATACCGTCGAATGATTGAGCTTAAAGGCAACAATCTGGTTTTCTTTTGCCTTTGCTTGTGTGTGGGGGCGGACGTTGACTTCCGGTTGCCGTCATCTGGCGTGTGTGGGGTCACATTTTGTGCATTAATTTACAATTACGATAGACTGCGACGACAGCTGCCTGCCTGGCTTCGCCATCATTTTTCGCCGATAAATATTGTACGAAAAATGTTAAAAAATTGCCTGCCACTCCTTTCGGGTTCCCGGGCGCCTTTCGGGTTCCCGGCCGCCTGCCTGTCAGTCCGCATTGTACGAGTATTTTTTGAAATTACTGCAATGACATTCGACCTGGCATGGCAATTAAATGATTCCACTGCCGGCCTGGAAGGGGCCAACCAAAGCCACACGACAGCTGGTAAATGCTTGACCAATGGCGTCAATCAATTACTCCATTTGATAGAATGCATCTGCGGCAGCACAAGGGAACGGCGAGCGCCGGGGACCTGTGGCCTCGCCCTGATGCCTAAACAATTGAGTGGGCTGACTTGTGAGAACGGGCAGGAAAAACAACAGTCAATCAATTGGTAAATCTAGACCTTATCCGAGAATTCTGGGCACTTTCGAGATGGCAGGCAGAACTTTTTATTTTATTGATTTCCATTTAGTGTTGCAAATACAATTGTCAAGCTTGCCAAGCTGGTTTGGCTCAATCAGCTTGGAAATTGCTTACAAATATAAATAATAATTCACAGCTGATGGGATAATTATGGCCTTTTGTGCAGATAACAAGCAATATTGTGGAGAATATTCGTCTAATTAAACCTTTAGATGAAACATAAAATCAAGTTGGAGTAGAAATCATTTACCGATTATTAACGATTTGATTCAATTATGTCATGCAACTGTATGCAATTGAACATCAATTGAAATGAAATTATGTTTCAGAGAGAAAATTCGACAAATATTTAAATGATGTAAGGCGAAAATTATTTGATAACTCATCAAATTTTGAATTACCTGTTCAAAAATTGTACAAGTCTACTAGTCTAGTCTACACTATAAATAGCACAAATATTTTTAGGTAACCATAAATATCCCTTTGGCATTACAAAATTGTTGTAATTCTGTTTATTTTTAAGTGTTTTATTTTAAAAAGATAAATTTAACAAGTAAGAACGATTATAGTCGAGTACAAAAACCCGGTTATGGGTTCCTTACCTTATACGAGTCTACAAATGGTATATTAAGTTTGTGTAATGTATGTAACAGGGAGAAGGAAGCGTTTCCAACCCTATAAATTATATATATTTTTGATCAGCATCAATAGCCGAGTCCATCTAGCCATGTCCGTCTGTCCGTCCGTCCGAATGTCGCTTGGGGTGTAATTCTTTTTGCGTTTGGCATGTTATTAATTTTTTTTTTGCAAATTTTTGACACTACCCTTCTGTCTTCACAATTCGCATACAACTGTACATGCCTCTACATCCTCCATGGGCAGCGCCTAGCACTTTTTGCTCCGAGTGCTCCCAAAAACAAAAAGCTGTGAATGTCTCGCCAAGAGGGGATTAAGGGGATTAAGTGCTCGGAATTTGACGGTGAAAAGGGAATGTGTGAAGAGAAGGTCTCGATCAAAAGGAAACCACCATGACCAAGTGATCGGAATTTGACGGTGAAAAAGGAATGAGTGAAGAGAAGGTCTCGATCAAAAGGGAATCGAAATGTGCACGTCATCCGAGTTGACGGTGAAAAGGGAATGTGTGAAATTACACAAACAAAATTTGTAGAACCATAAAAATCGGACGTAGACTCTTTTTTTTCTTTTTGTGGTCGGCTCCCAAGTTGAATATCTGTGCTCATCGCTGCTCTATGTTACATACTTGACTATAACTTGGACAAAATAAAACTTCCTATAGGCACAAAATTCTTTTTGCATTAGGCCCGTTTGACTAAGACGCTGATAATGTTATTTATATCCTTCGAAAGAGCTATATCTTCGAAATGGTAAAATCTTGTGACATAATTTTAAGACCACTGAGTCTGCTGCTTGTTAAGCATGAGCATGCAAAATAACGTCCAGATCGGATAAGAAATATACGAGTAGAAGAAATGACCCAGAAATAGAGGTAGAGTCGAGAAATCGCGACTACAGAGCTTCTAATTGTTAGAATTGGCTTGGTTTAATATGTGAATATGTTTGAATAATATGAATAATATGGTAGTAAGTATTATATGTTACAAAATATAAATAAATATTTCGCAATAGAATATTATAAAATTCACAATATATTTTTCAAACTTATAAATTGTTAGGGCAATCCCCAAGATTTGATGTATGTATTTTGATTTTATTCAAATAAACTGAGCAATTTCCTAATAATTTATTGGTAGATTAACATAAAAATTCGGGTGCTGTGAAAAAAGATATACGGAATTACTTAATGTTTTGAGGCTATCGAAGCAGATCCCTCGAACACCGTCTTTGTATTCGAAGCACTCATGATTTGGCATAATTTGAACCCTTGGCCGGCCCATCTGTCACCCGCATCCCACAGCCCCTCCAGCTTTGCAAGAGATTCCCGAAGCATTGCATCCACATGGCAAAGTTTTGAAATTTAATAAGCCCGAAGACCACTACGCTGACAAATCGATAGCAATCGAAAACAATTGCGGCCTTTATCGGTTGTCGGAGGACTTAAAGTTAAGCATGCAAACAATCGGCCAATTAAGTGAACACAGGCCAATAAGCACGCAATCGGATGCACATTTCTATATATTTACATGCGAGTGTGACATAAGTCCGCAGCATACACAGCACGTAACCGTGTATAAATATATGAGCCACCCGAAGCCATGTTGGCCAACTTGGCCAACTGCCACAGAATGCGACAAACACACGCAACAAATACTCGTAGCAAAAAAGTGGGGGAAAACACGAAAATTCTGCTCATTCCACGACCTTGACTGCAGTGCAAGCAAACAAAAAACTCTGTCTGGGGCACAAAGTTTGCGGCTTGTTTTTGCGCTTGATGCGAAAAATGTTCGAGTCAATTAATTACAGGCAGCCGAACACAAACTCGGCCGAACCAACCTACTCGTATATCATCTTTGTGTAGCACACAATTTGGGGCACAGTGCCCTCGCCTAGACCCGCTCGCTCGCCTTTCAGTTCGATTTTTATGGGGCATGGCGACTATTTGTATGCATTCGAAATCGGCAACACAAGAGACCGCAAATGCCATATGGCTGGTGGCTCCGGGCACGATGATCCGACCTCCTGTACACAACAAAATACTCGTACACTATGGGATGTGCGTGCACGGGACAGCTTGGCCGGGGTGTCTCATCTTCGTGTGCGTCCGCATAAATAAGCAAGCAAATGAACGTCTAATGAGGTCAGAGAACGGGCCAATAGCCATGTCCAACCCAATAAAAGTTACTCCCAGCATGTGCGAAGGTGCTTATTTCCTGCACCGCCGGAAAACGGGTGTGCGTTTGCTGCCGCGCCTTTGGGTTCTTTTGCCGGTTTAGATTCTAAAGCACCGAATTTGGTATTTACTTGCCAAATGGATGTAACATTTGGTAAGCAAAAAGCCACGCATGGTAAAGCTTTCCATCCCTTTCCGGTAATGTCATTGGCACTCGATCGAGTTTTTAATTACCTACTATTATTTAATTAGCCAAGTATTTTTGAGTGTAACATGGAAAATACGTTTTCAATACAAGCGACGAATGAAAATATCCAGTGGCATACTGTTCATTTTTGTTCTTCAGCTTAAGCTAATCAAAACAAGTAGGAACGCTGTAGTCGAGATTTCTCGACAACGAGATACCATGTACCTTTTTTTTCTTTATGAACCATTTCTTTGATTTTATTTTTTTTTTCAAACAATTCACCATATTTTCGTTTGTTGACATCAAAAAAATCAGCAGGTGCACACATACACACACTACTGTATGTATACACATGCGAACCCCAGCGTGTGCGGCATGCCGTTGCCTAGGGAAGGGGTGGGTAAAACTTTAATTGACCATATCTTCTATATTTATTGTCCGATCCGTACGTTATTTTGCACGAACGTGTTTGACGACTTATTGGACTAAAAATTATTCCTCTAGCTTTTACCATTTCGAAGATATCGATTTTTTGCAAATACGAGGGCGGAAAGGGGCGTGCAAAAAATCCAAAAATAACATTATCTGCGCAATTGTTTAACGGACATATTGCAAAAAGAAATAGGTCTCTAGCTCTTATTTTGTCCAAGTTATCGAAGAAAATTCAAATACAGTTTTATGCAAATTACGAAGGCGGAAAGGGGCGTGGCAAAAATTTGAAATAAACTTGATCTGCCTGCAACAATAACACACCAAAAGCAAAAAGAATTAGACCTCTATCTCTTACCATCTCCGAGAACGAGGTGTTCATACATACAGACAGACGGACAGACGGACGGACGGACGGACGGACAGACAGACAAACGGACATGGCTAAATCGACTCGGCTGTTGATGCTGATCAAGAATATATATACTTTATGGGGTCGGAGATGTCTCCTTCTGGCTGTTACATACATTTGCACAAAGTTAATATACCATTTGTACCTTAAGGTACATGGTATAAAAATAAAGCTGCGTATTCTGATTAATAAATTTCTTATTACGCAAGTAACTTTGTAAATCAATGTAAATCAAAACTTTGTAAGCCCGTTATACCAACTATTTTAGCTTCCCAAATACTGGTCTTTATTTACGGACGGGAAAACATGGAAGAAACCGTTTACTCTAAACTTTCTTTATTCTGTCACATATTCTCTAATTAGTGTTTTCTATGATAAATAATTAGCAACGATAGTTGGATACTTTTAAGCCTCAAGCGCTAGTGTAAAGTGCAATTGGTTAGGAACTCCGCAGCTGGCTGTTGCCTCTGGCCTAAAACGCAGAGACTATGTATAATAAATAAGCACGAAGAAGATATTTTTACCGATGTGATACCAGTTCTTATTAATTAATAAAACTTAAGACAAATTGCTGCAAAAACCTGTATCGGGGTAAAGGGATTATTATTGGAATGTTAACATGGTCCGTATCATAATGTTGACCCCATGAACCGGGTAAATTGTTGCAAAGCTGCTCCTTCTCGTCTTTTTCTTCGAGTGCAACTTGCCTTGCGCTGCGCTTGGGCACTTACCGTAAACTGCTTGGCCAACAACAATTAGCAACATAAGCAGAGAGCAGCGTGGGCCGGCGATTACCCTCTGCGTTCGCTGCTGCGGCCGCTGCTGCCAACATTTTCTTCGGGTTCGCATTCTGCGCGAGTTGTGCCAGCTTCAGTCTTATAGTCTCCGGTCGCCCCTACCTTCCTCCGGCCTCCGCTTTCCCGCTTTCTCCAGTGCCCGCGCGTATCTGCAAGATATGGAGTTGAGAAGAAAAAGGATGAGACCAGGACCTTCAACAAAGAAGAAGACTACAAGAAGTAAGTGGTGCAAACACACTGAAACAAGTAACTATATGACTAATTTCATGCTCTGGTTTCCCCACCTCAGAGTTCCCCCAACAACTTTTGTATAACTAATAAAATTTATGAATAATGTTTCACCGAATCAAAATAATTTAACTCAATAATAACCCTAGTTTTTGGGTAAAGTCATATGATAATATTATATAGTTATCTCTTTGTCAGTTTTCCACTTATCTTTAAATTTAATGTATTTTATATTAATATGAGTAGTTCATCATTCGATATGAAAATCAAAGGTTGCCTGTACATTTCAGATGCAATGAACAATTTCAGATGCAATGATCCCCCAATTTTCTCGCTGTGCCAGCGAAACAACTCGACGGAAATCCAATTGAAGCCGCTGCTAAGACAATGGATCGCGTTTGTTGTCAGAATTTTCGCAAACAGTTTTCCTTCGCCCGCGCCGGCAAATGAGCTTCGCCTCAAAATTGAGTTTCGCCGCCGGCGAAATGTCAGCGCCAAAATAATGATAATCCCATTAAGTGTCGGCAAATTTGAGACAAGTATATTGCTATATTGCAATTTGTTTGGCATTTGCTCGGGATAGCTCGGCAGAAGTGAGCGCAGCCGATGGGTCGGTGGGGAATTTGGCAGTTGAATTGGTTTGCTTGCGAGAATTTAGGGGACTTGCGCAGTAGGTTGAATGATTGCTCTTTGTTCGGCTTGAAGTGCTCAAATTAATTCGAATCGACTAAGGTTCGATAATCTTTCGGAACTTCTTATTGACTTACACAGTATTCCTCCCAACTGGCGAATTCATTTTGGATGGATTAACCGACTCAATCGAGAACGCACGATAACTTTCATCGCCCGTGTCCGTCTAATTGTTCCACTTTGAAATTAGAGCTGGGACGGCCATCCCTTCTCTAATTTCTGCACAAGTAATTTCTCCACTGAATTCACCCACAAATGCTGTATTTAAGCTAATGGAAAGTCCCCGAAATGTCCGACATCCTTGCCCTCCATGAAAATCAAGTGAGCTGTCCCCAGTTTCGCCAGTTTTTCCCTTTTTCCCCGTTCTCGTTTTTGTTTCTCTTTTGTTTCCTTTGTATTATGTGTTGTGTACATTTTTGGGGAGTACTTAGCGCCACGAGGAATCGCCCAAGACAACTGAAGCACAAAAAATGTGAAAAACATGCAGAGAATAAAGTGGAAAATCGGAGCCAGCAATGGGTGAACGGACGGACGGACGGACGGACGGACGAATGGGTGGCGGGCCGTGTAATCAAAGCGTTCGCATATCAAAGATTTCCAGCCAGCGAATAACCGGAGCGGGATCGGAAAAGTCTGCATAAATTTTGGCCGCCGTCGCGACTGGCGATGCGGGAACCCTCAAATCAATACAGGAAGCAAATTAGTTTCGCCTTAAAATCAGTAGCAGCAGCAGCGGCAGCAGCGACGACAGCAGCATCACAAAGTACGAGTATCTGGGCATCAGAGTATCAAAATAAAATTTCAACGGCAGCCGCAAAACCAAGTGAAAGTACCGCCCAGCATAAGGGGACCACGAGGTGGCGGCCCAAGGACCTAAGTGACATTGTTTGTATGCCGCTGCTGCTGGGGCTGCTGCTGGGGCTGCTGCTGCGGCTGGTGCTGCTGGGCCCGCAGGACACCGCCCAACACGAGGGCCTAATAATAGCCGCACATAAAATTTTATTAGCCCGAGCGTAACAATTCAATTGGGTCATGCTTTACGGTGCCTTCGGGGTCGGAGGTCGCGGTGCCTTCAGCTAGCCAGCGGCTGCAGCCCCTCCCCTCCTTGGGAAATGCCAGCCAATTTGGGTCACTCAGGTGCAGCCGAAAACAGAAAAAAGCGGAGAAGGGCCCTAAAAACCGGGCTAAATATAACAGCTGAGTGGGTGCAGGGTGCTCCAAAGATTTTACTTTTAACACGCTGTAAATCTGGATATCTGACGAAAGCAAATAATTGAGATGGAGTGCAGTGGTTTCGCATGCGCTTTTGCACTCAAATCCGTTGGTCTTTGCATGAACTGCAAATCAAGCTATCCCAATCAAAATTTACAATCAAAATTGTAAACCCTACAGGTAGAATTACATACAAACAAATGAATGATGTACTACTTACACGTTGGTTTTTGTTTAAGGTAACAAAATATTCAAAATAGCTTAAATATGATTCATCTTCCCAGATTTTTGCCACACCCCTTCGTGGCAAGAAGACGAACAGACGGACAGACAGACAGTCAGACAGACAGACATGGCTAAATCGATTTGGCTGTTGATGCTGATCGAGAATACATGTACTCTGTGGGGTCGAAGTCCATTCATACTCTTTCAATTTCAAACCAAATGTACGCCTCCAACCGCCTTCTGCTGACCCGATCCAAGGGACTCCGAACTGTCAAACAAATGTAGATGCGTGTTTTTGTTTAAACAAAAACTTTCGCCACAGCCCGGTGCCAGCTCAAAGGCGCATATGTATTTTCCCATCAATTTGCCATAATTTACATCTGCCCGATCTCCGCGGCCCCGGGAAAACTGCCATAAAGTGTCGTAAAGTGCATTAGAGCGCACTTGGCATAACGCAGCCAACAATAAGAAGGGCCAAAGGAGCCGTCGGAGCCTAAGGCTGCGGAAGGAGCAGACTGACATTCTCGAACACCAGAAAAACTCCAGAGCAAGCAACAGGGAGGGGTGAAATGTGTGTGGTGTGGAGCGCGGTGTACTATATGTTTTGCATAAATATTCCTCCGAAGGGAGCCTGGGTTGGGGCTCCCCTTTTTTGCACCCACATTCAGGACCAGTGCGCCAGCGGGACGACTAACACCTTCTGGCAGGCAGCAAAAAAGCAGGGAAAAGCCGGAAAAACAGAAACGAGGAACTGGGGGGGAACTCCCCGTTGTCGTTTGCCCGATTCCCATACTTTATGCCCATTTCTGATTGTTTATTAGTGCGGCAAAGTCCAACGAGTGCCACCAAAAAATACAAATAACGCAAAAAACACACAACTGTGGGAGCTGGGGCCCGTGCGGGTGTTTGGCAAAGGCATTTTTAATGCCCTGGTACATTTATTGGCGTGTTTTACGCGCCATAAACTGGAATTCATAAACATTTTTTATGCACTTACATGTGTAAATGTGTTCGGATCGCTTTCTGGGCTCTGCTCTGCAAGGAATGCATCGCATCCCGATGCGAGTGCGGCTGCGGGTGCGGGTGCTCAGGATAACCCAGGATGCGAGCCCGGGACCTGAACCAAGGACCAAAGGTAACATACACATATTTTTTGCCGAGGTGACGGCCTTTGCGTATCTTTGGCCCTCGCTCGCCGCATTGCGAAAATGCGGCATAAAAATTCATTTTATTGCTTACGTTTCTGTATTGTGTTTGCCTTCGCCCCGGCTCCAATGTCCTGTATCCTGTATCTTGTGAGTGCCTCACACCAAAACACGGAGGTCAAAGGGTGCTCTTCTGTGGCGGAAGCAGAAGAGTCCCCAAAGAATTTGTGTGGCATTGCCAAGAAGTCAGCCACCTTACAGAAAGTTACAAATTAACCCCGATCATTGAATTCTCGCAGATATTCTATAGTAAAGTTATTAAATAATTACTTTCGAGAATTTCCCCAAATAAAACGCCTTCCACATGTTATGAGCAATATTTTACCTAAGTACAGTTGTGGATAATTGGATAATTTATTGTGAAAACAAAGGTTACGTGTATTTTTAGAGAAATATATGGAACAAGTAGAAACGCTGTAGTTAAGATTTCTCGACATCGAGATGCCATATACCTCTCTTCTTTACCAATAATTTTTATACCATGTAGTAGTTTTATACCATGGCATGTACCTTAAAGTACAAATGGTATATTAAGTTTGTGCAATGTATGTAATAGGGAAAAGGAAGCGTTTCCGACCCTATAAAGTATATATATTCTAGGTCCGTCTGACTGTCCGTCACTCTGTATGAACACGTCGTTCTCGGAGATGGTTAGAGCTAAAGAAGTAATTCTTTATGCTTTTAGTGCGTTAGTAATGCAGGCAGATCGAGTTTATTTCAAATTTATGCCACGCTCTGTTTCGGTTTCGCAATTTGCATAAAACTGGAAATGCGTCTACTAAATTGCCAATAACTTGGACAAAATAAGACTTAAGCACAAAATTCTGTTTTCATTGGGTCCGATAAATTAAGACGCTGATAATGAAGAGGTGAGTTCAAATTTAATTGGCCATATCTTCTATATTTATTGCTCGATCTGGACGTAATCAAGAATATATATATACTTTGTATTGTCGGAGACGTCTCCTTCTGCCTGTTCCATACATTTTCACAAAGCTAATATACCATTTGTACCCTAAGCTATATGGTATATATGTTAGCCTTATGTTAGCTCTTACTTTTATACTTTTTGTTATCTTTAGATAAATAAATAAATAAATAATATACCATTTTTTATACCATGTACCTTAAGGTACAAATGGTATATTAACTTTGTGCAAATGTATGTATGTAACAGCCAGAGGGAGACATCTCCGACCCCATAAAGTATATATATTCTTGATCAGCATCAACAGCCAAGTCGATATAGCCATGTCCGTCTGTCCGTCCGTCCGTCCGTCCGTCTGTCCGTCTGTCTGTATGTATGAACACCTCGTTCTCAGAGATGGTAAGAGATAGAGGTCTAATTCTTTTTGCTTTTGGTGTGTTATTGTTGCAGGCAGATCAAGTTTATTTCAAATTTTTGCCACGCCCCTTTCCGCCTTCGTAATTTTCATAAAACTGTATTTGAATTTTCTTCGATAACTTGGACAAAATAAGAGCTAGAGACCTATTTCTTTTTGCAATATGTCCGTTTAACTATTGTGCAGATAATGTTATTTTTGGATTTTTGTTACGCCCCTTTCCGCCCTCGTATTTGCAAAAAATCGATATCTTCGAAATGGTAAAAGCTAGAGGAATAATTTTTAGTCCAATAAGTCCACTGATCGTCAAACACGTGCGTGCAAAATTACGTACGGATCGGACAATAAATATAGAAGATATGGCCAATTAAAGTTTTACCCACCCCTTCCCTTGGCAACGGCATGCCGCACACGCTGGGGTTCGCATGTGTATACATACAGTAGTGTGTGTATGTGTGCACCTGCTGATTTTTTTGATGTCAACAAACGAAAATATGGTGAATTATTTGAAAAAAAAAAAAAATAAAATCAAAGAAATGGTTCATAAAGAAAAGAGGTACATGGTATCTCGTTGTCGAGAAATCTCGACAGCGTTCCTACTTGTCTGGAAATTATCATGTGAACATTTTTATTTCGCAAAATGTACTTGTTTTTATCGCTACAAATACAATTGACTGAATTAAGCTTTCAGATTTCCACTTGCCAGACAATGTTCACGCTTTAAACTACAATACAGCTGTTCTAATACAAACACGTAAATTTATATGGGGGCTTATTAGTTTCCTTAAACTGACAAAGGACAAGCAAGTATTTCGATTCGACCTAAGCAAGCTTTCAAGGTGCAACCTCTGATATTATTCAAACACATATTTGGAGTGCATAGACCCCCGAAAATGTAGGTACAAGTTTCATAAAGAGTTTCCATTAGTCAGAATCTGAAAGTTGCGTGAAACCCTTTGGCGAAACTCGTGCCGTGTTTAAACGTTCTCGCAGTAAAGCTAAATTCCTTGCTGGAACTTAGTTGCTGGGGAAAAAACAGCGGCACACCCGAACATTACGCATACGCATCGCACATTACGCATACGCAGCGTTGGCCGGGAAGGAAGGGACTGCTCGGGGCGGGCTCATGCATATGCAAAGGCCGCCTGATGACAGTGAAAGTGTTTTGGGCTCTGCTGCTGGTTGGGTGACACTGATAAGCGCATTAAGGGCTCCACTCCTCTGGCTTTTGGCGAAGCACCGGAGTGGGACTGCGAGGGAGAGTTGGACTCGGAGTTGGTGTTGGAGTTGGGGTTGTGGCGCACACACTCGATTTGGCGCACATCTTGAGGCGATAATTGCACCAAGTCAAAGCAAATTCGATAAGGTCAAAGGTTGAACCCCCGATCAATGGGCTAAAAGCCAAGGAGCCGCAAGTTCGCGGCTCCAGCACCTGAAGACTCAGCTGGAAATGGAATTATGACACACGCACAGCCCGAGGAAAACTTGGGGGCCGTGCGATTTGTGCCGACTCATAGGCCATGAAAATTGTTTTCGTTTTCAATTCCAATTATTATTTTTATGTGCATTCATTGTCTGCAGGCCCACGCATGATTTTATAGCGAAACTGCCGACTCAGCAGCGGCCCCACATGGCCGAGCAGAGGCAGCGGCAAAAGTGAAAGCAAAGGAATTAAATCGAGAAATAAGGAGCCAGCCACACGCTCCACGGCGTCCACTGTACTTGATTAATTTGATCAAGTTCGAGGAGGGGCGGCTGCTTCTCGTTCCATCTCAATTACCTACTTTATATTAACAGCGCTGTTTCACTCTTGACTGGCCACCAGAGCAAGGCGAGGCGAGGCACATCCCTCCCCGCCGGCAGCTGGAGGGGGTCTTCGTACGTGTCGCCGGAACTCGGGAGTCGTCTCGAATTGAAACAAATTCGAACATGGTCCTGGCAAAATGGCAAAAACCTGCCGCGTCACATCTACATAAAGTGAACCAAAGCCAACAGCCAACAGCGTACCAACAACAATTACTGGGCATGAAATCCGGGGTCAGAAGCGAAGGAAGTCCTAGCCTCTTCAGCAAGAGTCTGTTGACGTGTCCATAGAACCAAAATTAAGTGCACAGTGGGCCGACAAATTAATTTGATGAACGCAAAATAAGTGGCTATGTTTAGGGTTGCTTTGCAATTCTAATTTCAGTGAATATTTGGGATAATCAATTGTTTTTGCCATAAAATACCCTTTAAAAAGCTTACTCTATCTATCTTGCAGGAACTAGTTTCCCCAGGAAACAAAGCCACCCACTATTAAAATAAGTATCTTCGATTTCAATAATTCCAACCATAAATACTGCAGCTCCTTGCCACATTGTCGTGCTTGTTCGCTACCCATACCCAGGCCCGGTCGCGGCGACTCCTTGACTTTTCGGGCGCACTCGAGGACCCGGCTCTGCGACCACTGTGCGCTTAAGAGGCGTTGAAATTAGCTCAGCCCCAAAACCACCGACCTAGGCAACACCACTCCATTTAGCACCCTGCACCCGCCATCCGCCCACCAAAGCCACCCCGCAAATTTTGCACCGCCATCTTTATCTTCATTGTCAAACGGGGAAGAAGTCGACGTCGAGGACGCGGACGAGGACGAGGACGAGGACGCCGACGTCGGCGCTGTTCAAGTGGCGCTAGATAAATGCTAAATTCATGTCTGGCGGGCGCCCAACATTATTAGATGGGTGGTTAGGCAGTACACAGCCCAGCCCAGCCCAGCCCAGTCCAGGTCCCGGCCCCGCCCCGGCCCCGGTGCCGTTGGAAACACACGCTTTAGTGCACATTAAGACTTGTTTACGAATTTGCTTCAAACATGAAATTAATTTGTAAAATTTCCAAATTTCCCCCCACCCCCTAACAGCTGTGAGCGGTGTGCGGGGCGACGGGGTGTGTGCGTGTGTAGGGAGCGAGAGGTGTGCGGGGACATGTAGGCACTTTAATTAGTTTCCAGCCATCCCAGGGTCTCCCTTCGTTTCGTTTTTCATTTATCGAGATTTCCAGGACAACCAACAGCGTTGATCCCGATTGCCGGCTTCCAAAAAATACATCAGTGAAAACAAAATTGCAGTGATACAGCCACTTAATGCAGGTTAATTACGCAAATAATTAAACATCCCATTGTATTGGCCGTCAAAGATTAAAATAAATCAAATTTATTAAATGCCATTCAAAGCTTTGAATTCCTAATTAGAAATGAATTTCAAATGTATTGGGCAAAGCATACAAACAGCGGCTATGTTGGAAGTACGAACCAGCCAAAGTTTTCTGTGCGCTAGTGCAGGCAAAAGACAATAAAAAATATAAGCAAAGTACCAACGAAAAGTTGGTATATAAGATATAATTTTATTTAATGGATGAGTTTGAATTTGTATATTATCCTCTTATTTGTGTTACGTTCTTCATGCGCAAGACGCAGCTACGTGTGCTATGCAAAGACACAGGGACAACCACAATAATTTTCTCCGCGTGCACCCAATAACGATGATGGGTCTGATGACAAGATAGAAAAACCCCAATGACCGAATGGACGGAGCGATGGCATATTGGCCACGTCCCACATTCCAGTGTCTTAATCTGATCTGCTTTCTGATTTTTTTCCGTTTTCGGGCGGGTCCCGACTTACATAGGTTCCCTTTTGTTTTTTGGCACGCATTGCATTTTTATCCAATTTGTATTTATAGCAGGACCTGGGCCATGACGAGCCTTAGTTTGCCATCCACGCACTGGCCCACAAAAAATGCGGAAGGAATCCTTTGGGAGGGCATAGGGAAAGGGAAAGGGGAAGGGAAAGGGGAAGGGAAAGCAGGCCTCGAGCCGCAGGAATTGTGATTGATTTGATTTCATTAAATTGAAGATATTTTTGGGATTTCATGCGTCATTTTTGGTGTGTGCTGTGTGCGTTGTCTACATTTTCAATATTCTCATAATTCGCTTGTCAATCATCGCTGGTGGTGAAGGGGAAGGAGGCGAGTTTGGCCACAAATTTTTGAAGGCGAACGGAGACAATGCTCGATCAATTGATGGCGAATGACAAATGCAAAATGATTAAATGAATCAGTTCATATATCAAACTGCTGTTAGACAGTGTAATAAATACGTCAGTATCCGGCTATATCTGAGAGTGCCAGGGCGCACTCGCACATACTATATTCCCATGTATATCTTTTCACTTCGTCCCCTTTCCTTGGCCGTCTGTTGCCTTGGCTGCTGTTGTTCGACTTTGAGCTGAATTCATGACTCTCCGAGACTTTGTTTTCCTTCGCATTTTATTTCACTTTGTCCCCCAGCCCCAGCCGCAGCCCCAGCCGCCAGCCCCCATGGCTTTCCTTTGAGCTTTGACTTGGCCACTGATTTGTGAGAAAATTCCCCAGAAGCCGGGCTGGGAGCTTGCCCCATGAATGGAAAACAACTAGAAAGACATTGGCGGGTGGCAAGTCGAGGCGTAAAGCTTGAAAGGCAACGTCGCAAACGGGCACTGAGTCCTGATGGGATAATCCCAATATGCGGAGTGGGTTTAACAATCGGATTAAAGGCTCAGAAAATGCATATTCATAGGCCAAAATGGGCTGTCTACCTTGGCTAAATGGGTGCTCGTGGATCTTGATGAAACTACTAATGTTATGCGAAAGGAAACCCCTCTTGCAAAGGTATATCTTGGCAAACCGTGTCACCATTAAAAAGCTCACCCATGCAACGCTATGCATGTAAACCTCATAAAGAAACCATATCATTGTAATATACTGGAATGATAAGAATTAAACTAGTTACCGGCATTTAGGTTAACAAATTCCTAAATACCTAAATAAGGAACAAGTTCTTAATTATTTATTTCAGTTATGCAACTTTCCACCTCACGCCCGACCTACTAAGCGTACGGCGCAGCCGTTTAGCGTACGGCCCGAGTCGAGGGAATAGACCCGAGTGTAAAGAAGTAAAGACACGAGGAAACTAGTTAGGATGTTGTTGTGATAGGTGAATTGGGGCAAGTGCTTCAAGGTTAATAGGATTGGAGTTAAATGTAATAAGGTGTAGTGTATTGGAATGTGCACATAACACCCCAAAAGGTTCATGCAGGGCGTAGTTCGTTCTACAATGTGGTAAGCTGAGGGGAAAACAATTTCGAGTTGGTCTACGGGGTACGGTGTAATTCAGTCTACTGAGCTAGTCTGAACTGCCAATTTCACAGCGTATAATTTTATTATTGAATTGCACCTCAAGCATTGTTCTACGGTTGGTGAGGTAAGGGGGGTAAGTTTATAAGAAGTAATCTGGGATGCTGGTTTGCATCCTAGGTAGCAGCTATGCTAAGACTGATTCCTGAAACTTATCAAAATATGTGTATGACACCCTTGCATAAAATAACATATTGAAGAACATGCCATCCCATCCTTGGTACTTGGTACCTTTTAAATTTTAAAGTATTTTAAGTAATTCTTAGGAATTTGTAATAATACTCAACTATTTATTTAAATTTTCGGAAAAGCGGCACTTACTCTTCTGGAAAGCTTTCCATTATTTTAATTTACAAGAGCAGGAAAGACATTTTCTGCAAGATGAGTGTTGCGTGTAGTATGTGTATTTTTGGCTGTTGTATTATCCCCATTTTGTTCTGTATGCCCACAGAATCCATATTCCTCAAGCGGACAAAAATATTGTATATATTGTATATTGTATATCCTTATATACTACGTATAGTTGGTGGTTTCGCACTCGGGCAAAGTGTCAGTCGAAAATTTTGGCCAATTCCGACGTCTTGGCACGCCAAAATGCTTCATTAAAACCAAAAGAATTCCAAAGGAGAAGGCTGAGGGGATGGGTGGCAGCTTCGGAATGAGCGGTTTTAGCGGCGAGAATATAGCGAGTCTTTAAAGCCTCTCCAGCCATTTATCAACTGATAGCCAAGTTTTGCGTGTGCCGAGCATAAAAACTAACTTTGAGCTACTTAAAGCGAACTTAAAAACACGAAACAACTCCCCAGTGTGCAAGTGAGCAGCAGTTTTCCTCCGAAAACCCGGCGACAAGGCGGAAAAGGCAAGAGGGCTCTGCTTTTTGAGCGGCAAACTTGAAGTTTGAGTAAATACTCCAAGCAGACGTCCGTGCACGGGCAGAAAATCCCACTACATCCACGTTTATGTGCGGTTTTTACTCTTGATTGTAAAATAAGCAAATATTGTGTCCATTAAATATCAAGTGCGTTGAATTCAAACTAAATAAATAGTCGGAGATTTGAACTGATGTGGCATCGGTTTTCATTTAAGGAATACCCCGATAACCTCGAACCTTTTGTTCCGAGTCTAGTAGTCGCAAGCTAAAATAATTAATATCAAATTCTATATACATATTGTTAGTTGTAATTATAATATTTTGAGCATACATGTCAAGTCATCTAATCAAACGCAAATTCGTTAATTATTTTGCAAACAAAATGCTGGCAATCCATATTTTCTGAGTGGATTTGGGACTCGTAAAACCGGGGACAGCTGCGAAACAAGAGACCGGGAATGATGATGGAACAGGGAATTCCGCTCGCTTCGAGACATCCGTAAAACCATCCCTTCGCGCGGACACGTTGAACGTTTCTAAATTCAATTTGCAAAAGTTGAAAGCTAATGACGACGCCCCCAAAACTAAGTGGCCACTTGATTTGGCGCAAATGCCAGCGAAATGGCCAGTCCCCGCTCTGGCCGGAAAACTCTTTGCCTGTTTTCCGGGAAACGTGTGGGAACGTTTTTTCAATTCTCTTATTTTCCCTTGGCCCGCTAAGTGCAGGTTTAAAGCTTGTCAAACGGCTGCGATCCCAGCCATGTATCCACTCGACATCAATTTCTTATTCGTTACCTTTTAATAAATGATTTCGCATCGATGCCGAATGGGGGCCATGGCTTAGGGCGAAAGGGCGACTCCGCTGCTGTCCAGCAAAAACTGGGGAAAAGTGGGTAAAAATGAAAACGGAAAGAAAAACACCCTTTCTATACCCACGCTCTCAATCACCTGCATGACATTTGCAAAAAGTTTCCACCACTCGCTTTTTCCGCTCGACTGAAATATGAAGTCCTGCCAATAATTTTTTGGCTGTGGGAGAGAAGTGTAAACGGTGACGCAGCAGAAACCACTAATTCTTCGGCCCAAATGGCTCATAATGCCAGCACAGGACGCATTGCAAAGTAGCCACAGCCTTGCTCACTGTTATTCAGTTTCGAATAAATCAAGGCATCAAGCAGTGAACATAACTTGAAAAAAATGAATTGGAAATAATAAGCTGCATGATCTATAAAAAAGCTCCTTGGAATTACGAGTATGCTTACAGATTTTATTTTGACATGTATGCATTTCACTTTATTAAAACATCAAGCCACATTGCAAACGCAATAAAAATATATAGTAAATGTATGTATCATTCTACCAAGCTCCAGAGACTTAAAATCATTCTTTCGTAGGGGTAAACATACAAAATTTAAGGTTCCTAGGCCAAACCCTTTACAAGCACTATTTAGTTTTTGTCCGTTTCCTTGCGTAAAGCCGCGAACATGTTAGCATATCAAAACATGATGAAATTACCCATAATTGTCACCGCTTTTTGTATGCGAAGGGGCTTGTGTTTCTGGGTCTGTGTTTTTTATTCTGTGGGTTCGTTCATCGTGTGGCTGGGGTCTTCATAACCACTTTGGCTGACTTTTGTTCCGAGTCAACAGCATGGAATGGTTGCAGTGTGAAAAATTCATTTAAGCAGTCGCTAAACTCCGGCATCATATATCATCCCCGGACAGAGGAAGACCACAGGCAGGCGCAAGGAAAATTGGCAAGGAGCCCGGCTGTCCTGGAGAACAAGGAGCCGCCTTGGTCGTCTGCCTTTTGGCCATATCCTCGTGGCCACGCTCGACGCGCCTAGTTCATAAATCATTAGGCTCGATTGTCTGGCTAACACGCTCTTGGCCCAAACAGCGCAGGCTAAGTTGCTAGCATCGAGCTGGGGTTCGCCTTGTTCTTTGCTTTTTGTACCCGGTTCTTAAAAGGAACAAGGTATATTGGATTCGTGCGAATGTATGTAACAGGGAGAAGGAAGCTTTTCCGACAATATAACGTATATATATTCTTGATCACCATCAACAGCCGAGTGGATCTAGCCATGTCCGTCTGTCCGTCCGTCTGTCGGTAAGAACGCCGTAGAAAGAGAAAAACCAATTACATATTCTGATTCTAGGGATATCAGTTCAGAACAAGTTTATCTTAAAAATCGGCTACCTTCCCCCGCACCCCCGCAAGCCACGAAATTCTGTGGCATCCACAATTTTAACTCTATTGGCACTAAATTTGGATAGTACATTGGTGTCTCTATCTGCGTTGCGAAAATCAACGGGTTACCCCTACTTTTGGTCACTCCACTATAATCGTTCTTACTTGTTTAGTTTGGAAAAATAAAAATATTTTAGATCATTTACTTATGCATTTTTTATAAAAATTAACGAATACTTAACAAATCACTTAACTAATGAGTTCAAAATCATGATAAATTATTGTGAAAATTTAACTAGTTCAAACTCAATCTCTTCCACATTAATTTGTTGCAAATTAATTTTCAAAGACATTGGAGGTCCTAAAATAATGCTCTTTACCGCACAAAGTTTGATCGTTGAAGTGACTACCGTTTTGGCCATAATTGTGGTGCTGCTCCAGCACACACTAAATTAATAAAGCATTTTTCCCTATCTTCTCTACAATCCCACGCTTGTTCGCAAAAAAAAACCAAGGAAACTGAAGCGGAATCGCAAGTAATAAGAAAGGTAAGCCCCAAAAATTGCAGCTTCAAAAAAAGATAATAAGCAATGAATTATCCTACACGCAACGAATTTCAAAATCAACCCAAACTACATGCACGCCGACTACGAGAAACAGATACATTTGCAGGTTGAGATACAGGTCCATGCGTAGATGTGGGTGGGTGGCCTTTGGAATTTATCGCACGTTACGCCTGATGCTGAGAGTTGTAATTTTTCATGGACAACCATCCCTCCTGTAGCATCACGCAAGCGGCCAGAAGATGAAGATGAACATGGAAAGGGCTTGGGCGCGGGGATGCGGAATGCGTGACATGGAGATGCCACTGGATGTGGAGATGGAGATGAAGCGACACTGCCTCACATAACTGACAAACGAGTCGAGGCGCAGTGACGCCGGGCGGAGCACCAGACAAAAGTTAATACAACAGATTGGCACCGCAACATCCCAGCCGCTATACGGTACCCGGTACTTAAATACTCCGAAAGCATACTAGGAAAATAATAGTTATAGGCCAAGCTAAATTAGTTCACAACAGATTTAAGTGTGTAACAGCCACTCAAATATTGATAACCCCATACTCAATGAGTCACCATACAAGTATGTTATACAAAAGCAACGTTTTCTTTGATTCCTCTAGTACCCAAAATCAAAAACAGCCGATCGAATTAAATTCAACAGGATTATATGAACATAAAATATTGTGTATTTGATTCGATATAAACATAAAGTGAATTATATCATTGGAACCATATATCATTTTAGCTTGTGTTTCCTTCCCCGAACCCTGGTTAAGGAGTCCTGATTACATGTATTTTCACTGTTAGAAGTAGTGCAACATAATGGTTTCTTAGTGCTCTTTAAAAATATTGTCTTGTATAGTCGTGCTCTGTAAATTCAATTCTATACAACATGCCATCGAATTTGAGTAATTGCTAGCATTGTAAATGAGTTTACAGGTGTGATCCCGTCAATTGCTATCTATTTTTGCACCCAACTGAAGTTAATCTAAGCAGCATTTGGTATGCACTCCTGCATTGCAATGCCGGGAAAGTAAAGCCATCCTTGTCGCATTCCTTGGACTATTTCCGAGAGCGGCGATGCCACTTTGGTCGCCTTTTCGCAAATGCAGGCAAAACAGGTGCCTTAGTAAGTGTTAGCACGTGCGTTGGGGAATGTTTGGGTGCGGGTTGGGGGCTGCGTGTGGTGTGCGGTCTGGTATGTGGTGTGCTTAGTGCGGGTGCGTGTGCTTGCGACGACAACAAACTTCATGAAAAGGATAAGCTGAGCGGCTGAGCAGCGAACAGCGAACAACTCCGCACGCGCACACATAATGCAAGATTAATTTCTGATGTCGTTATAAATAAAAGCACGAGTATTTTATAGACACCCCCACGGTGCCGTTTAAAAAAGCGAACCCCTCCACCATTGCCGTGAAAGTCGAAAATAAATGTAAATGCTGTCGGAATACGGCGTGTGGCACTGGACATGCATAGAGCTGTTAGGTAATACGCGGCGTATACGCAACGCGGATGTGAGCGAACCCGAACCCGAAACCACAACCAAAACCAAAGTCAACGGCCACAAGAATAATGTTGCATTTTATTTCTCCCGACAGTAATTCGCGGGCGGACGGATAGACTCGGTTTTTGCTCGCATAATCGGATTTCACACACAACAAAAAAGGCGGCAACGAAAATGGAAAATTGCCATCACATATTCCGGCAAACGACAAACACATTTAATCGCCGGACAGCCAGAATACGTTTCCTTCGCTTTGCATTGCAGCTTGTGGGTCGTTTGGGGGAATGTCAAACTAAAGAATGCATAATTGCTGCATTAGGGCAAATACTCGTACGAGCGATGGTTACAGTAGAGGAAGTCCCCAAAAAGGGCAGAAATACTCAATTTACTCGAGCCATATGTTGCAACTATGTTAGAGAAACACAATTTGGAAAACCTCTTTGCAAGCCGTTTGAGGAAACGCATGTTTTCTCAATTAATTGTTAATGGTCCTAGTTGCCTAGTTGTCTAGTTTTCCGCAGCAACAATTCAATTGCAGGCTTTGGCGGTGGCGCAAAATAAAATCAAACATATTGGTGCAGATTTATTTATTCATACTAATGTTTTTCGTTGCGCTACGGCTGAATCCCGTGCCGAATGCAAAATTCATGCGCCGTTTATAATTTATTTCTAAGTTTTGACAGTTTTATTTTGGAATTAATCTGAAACAATAAAATCGCAGTAATCCTCAAACACCGATACAATTTGCTAATCAAACAGCCGCCTATAACGTTAAGTCCATTAAAATCAATGCGGCTTTGGATGCTTGCTTTGTGACGAAGCAAGCGCTAGGATGCGAGGGTTGTGAGCCAGCCCCAAAAACATGGCCACCCGGCCACCCGGCCAGCCGGCCAAAACAATTTCAACGCCCGCTCGCTGGGCATTAAAAATTAAAAACCATACTCCCAGCCCACACACGGGCCCGCGAAATAATATTCCCACGGACGAGGGGCGCTGAAAAATCCAATGAATTTTCAAATATATTGAAATGTGCGGTCAGCTTGTGGAGGCGAATGTGCGGCGTGTGCATATTCGGCGGTTGATAAACCGTTTGTCTGGCAATTATAAATGCATAAATGAATATGGCGCAGCCAGTTACAAGCAGCAATTTTTTATGCAACATTTACGAATTATTATCCCCGGGAAGCCCCGCCAGACACGTACTATACATCCAGCGCCATTTGCACATAAGCTAATCAAGTTTTCCAGGTGCTAACTGAATTGGGTTTGCGATGATGGGTATTTGGGTGTTGGTGGCAAAAACACACCAAGTCGTACCTTGGGGCAGGGGCAGGAGCAGAAGCAGAAGCAGGAGCAGGAATTTATTCAATTAGCCAGAGTGAGGATATACATCAAATTTCGTCCCGTCCGCTCGACCCCCTCGCTCCTTTCAGCCCTTTTCCCTTATCTGGCCTCTTAAGTGGGCTGATGAACTAAAATGAACAAGCAAACGAGGAAACCTTACACGGGTGAAAAAAGTCGGGCACTATTTACAAAAAAACGCCAAGCAATCTCAAAAGACGGACAATTTGATTCACATATACCGCTTAACCCTTCGTGTATTCCAAAAATATTCATCAAAATTGTTTACTTTTTTCAAAGGTATTTGATATGGATTTGTATCGCTGATGAAGAAACAAATTTACCCAAAAATACTACGACTAAAAATAGGGTAGTGATTTTCTGAAAATTACATCTGCTGGGAACCCAAACACAAAAAGGAGAATACCTCTTGTTTTCTCTTTCACAATTTTCGATAACTAAATTGATCAATATACTAAAGTTTTGGTTGATATTAAAATGGGTAACAAAAATATTTGCAGAAGCAAATCATTTCCAGTGCTAGGTTGTAACT
Source organism: Drosophila ironensis (assembly GCA_021223825.1). NCBI lineage: Eukaryota > Metazoa > Arthropoda > Insecta > Diptera > Drosophilidae > Drosophila > Drosophila ironensis. The sequence goes on along the minus strand of JAJJHQ010009506.1, from coordinate 695,724 downwards.
CAAAGAGCTAGAAAATAATATTGATCTGCAATAAAAGCCGGATTTTTCGCTGTGCACTTGTCTAGCAAAAGAAGACTATCCCGTTGGCCGATCCACCTGATGAGCCGAAAGGTACATTCAGCACTTTTGGCCCATTGTCTACTGTCTCCCGGCCCCGGCCCCGACCCGTCTCTGGGCAAATAAGTATGTATTATGTGTCAGCTTGTGGGACGGGGGACTAACTACAATATTTAGCTAGGATCCCTTGGTCCAGGACCATTCGCTTTAATGCCCTTGTTGCTGTTTCGGCTGCTCTCCTGATTGTACTTTTATACAATCGGCCGTAAGAAATAAGTGGTATATTAAGTTTGTGAACACCGATGTTTCACGTATAAGGAAACGTCCCGACCCTGCTAAGTATATACATATCATGATCATCGTCAGCAGTCAAGCTTCTGTCAAATCGACCGCAAGAGAGGTGACATTTTCTTAGCTTTTTATACCATGTACCTTAAGGCATAAGGAGACATCTCCGACCCCATAAAATATATATGTATATTCTTGATCAGCATTAACAGCCGAGTCGATCTAGCCATGTCCATCTATCCGTCTGTCTGTTCGTCCATCAGTCTGTCCATCTGTCTGTCCGTCTGTCTGTCCGCTTGTATGTATGAACACGTCGTTCTAGGAAATGGTAAGAGCAAGAGGTGTACATTTTTTTGCTTTAGGTCCATTATACATATATGTATGTGTACGCACGTCGAGCTTATTTAAAATTTTCGGCACGCCCCTTTCCGCCCTCGTATATGCAAAAAAATCGATATCTTCCAAATGGTAAAAACTAAAGACATAATTTTCAGTCCTCTAAGTATACTGATCGTCAAACATGTACATGCAAAATTACGTCCGGATCGGACAATAAAAATTTTCTTTGCGCACTTATCGCAAAGAGTTGTTGTAGTTTTCGTTAGATTTTTGGTGGAAGGAGGGGGGGAGGGGGTTGGTCAAGGTAGTTAAATAGAATGGATCAAATAAATTGAAAATTGAGTTTTAACCCGAATGCCGGGAATCCTTAAAATGAGCTCATCAACACTTTTTAGTTTCGAAAAGAACTCAAACAACAACATCCCCAACAGCGCCGAAAACTTGCACCCAGCTCAGGCTCTGCAGACTAGTAAAAAATGTATATAATACATACACAAACATATTTATTCACACATACATACATATATGTATATAGAACACAAAAACTTAAGGAGCGTGGAGCTCTCAGGCCAACATTTTCAGCGCTTAGTCACGCACAAAACTTTTTTCGAATAATATTATCTGAAGAACACAAGAAAAAAACCGAAAACAGACAAAAATGATAAATAAAATAAAATGAAATAAGGAAAAATAGATACTCAAAGCGCCCCCGAATGCCACGCCCATGCGCTTAACAATTCAATTTGGGCGCCATAAAAAGTGACAGCGACTGAGGGAGATGGCGATAAGCCAGAGCGGGACGGCTGCCCGCAAAACTTCCAACAAAGAAGCCAAGAGATAAAAATTCAATGGACTCCAAATTTGTTTTGGGCTTACTGCCCCCTGCCCCCTGCCCCACTGAACAGCACCAGCAACAGCAACAGCAACAAGGCCGGGCTGTGGCTGAGGAGGGGGCGCTGGAGAAGGGTAAAAGTTAAGCAAATCGTTGCAAGCACCGCCAATCCAGTTCAGTTAAGTTAAGTCCCAATTTCTGCCCGCCTGCCCAAAAGTTTAATTGTTCGCCTTGGACTGTATAGTACACACAATTGTCAGCTCAGGACTCGCAGACACTGAAAGAACACAGCCGCCCAGGTGGGACATGTGGATATGGAACAAATAATGGCGAAAGACTTTGGGCTGCTTTGAGAAAATGAGAAATTACTCGTATATGGCACAAGCTTTCCTTTCCCGGTTACCTTGGAAGCAAGGCACTTTTTGGGATTCAGAGGCACCTTGGCACTGAGCCGGTAGATTTCTCTCGGTGCACAACCACTTCGCACACTTCATTCAAACGCTTTGGCCAAACTTTGTAACTATTGCAACTGCTGTTGTTTCTGTGTTGCAACCCCAATTGTGCAACGGACGAACATTTAAAAAGAACGAGTAGAGTCGAATAAAAAAGAAAAGCCCGACAAAGTGCAGGGCAAATAAATAATTGGAGCCGGGAAATTGTAATGCGCAGAAAAATCAAATGAACACAAATAAATTCCTAGGCTGGCACAAAAATAATGGCAAGCCAGCGCAATAATATAATGTTAAGCAAAAATCAAAGACAAGCGCACACAAAGTTAAAAGCTGCTGAACATTTGCATGCGAAATCGCGATGGCGGCGTGGAAAAATGGAAAAAAAGCCGCCACCCGGAAGCGGCAACAATTGCAATTATTTTACAATTGCAAGGATGTCGGGGATGTAAGCGGACGCTGAGGGTGGGTGATGGGCTGGCGAAGGGGTCTCTGGGTTGATGGGTAGGTGGGTTGGTGGGGACTTCAGGTGGGAAGGGCTGCCTGGAGAAAAGTTCTTCAAACTTTCGCCAAACAAAAATATACACGAACGTACTTGTATATATCGTACACATGCAAAACTTATATACATAGCTCTATGGAACAATTTATAATAATATTTTTTTGTGGCAATTGTTCAATTGTTGTGAGAAACTTAGGCAAACTCTTTGCTGTGGATAACTGTGTGCGTCTTTTATGCGAGGGAATTTAATGCAGCTCTTGTTAATTAATGAATAAATTAATTAGGTGAAATTCTTGTTAAAAGCATACTGTTTGGGAGTTACTCAACTAGACGGCAAGTTAAGAGAACAGGTTTTTCTACAGGTTCTCAAATCTTCCTTGCAAATTCGCTTCAATAATGACTCGGAAATATTTTTGGGTCAATGCAATGGTTAACCGCAAACACACAGAATAGTTCGCTCTGAAAACATGATTTGTTTCGAGCAAATCGAATCAATTTTGAGGACCATGGTCCCAGGTTCTCGGATGGGCAGACCCCCGGCTCACTACATTTGGGCTTCCCGCTGACGGGACCGTAACCTGGATCCTCACGTGAGGCCAAAACCATCCAGTTTGTTCCCCGTCCAGGTCTGTCTTGTTTACAGATTTTGTGCTGTTTTTTATTCCTGTGTTTTTGCCGGGCTTGTTGCTGCTTTCTTTCCCTTTTTTTGTGTGCTTTGTTGCTGTCTGTCGGTTTATTTTGCTGTCTTGGCAGAAACCGTGTATTCCGATGCAGTGATTCTGCTGCTGTTGCTGCTCTTATAAAATATGAGCTGGAATTAGGCTACCATAGACACACTCGAACCGCCGGCACAGCAGGCACGCACATACGGACAACGGACAGCGGTCCTACGGAAAGATGTATACATATTTGTGCAAAGTTTTCATATATTCGTGCCTAAAGTTTCGGTCCTGGCATACTCTCTCCTCCGCTCACGAGAAGCGGCAACTGATAAAAAAAATAAACCAACAGACAGCAACAAGGCATGTAAGGCACGCGGGGAGGGCTAGCCAGGACATATGTCCTGTAGGGATTCGGCCCGTGGCTCCTGGCTCCCAAGTCCCTGCGCCCTGCTACTGGTTTTGCTGCGCATCCGTAAAAGGTGTGAGCGGTGTGTGTTTTGTCAAATGTGCACTCATTTCTGCTGAAAAATTGAAGTACATGCATGACTGCTCCAACCTGTCACAGTCCACCCCCCTTGACAACCATGAAGAGTCCTTTCGTGCACTGAAAGAAATCAAAACTAATAAACACGGTACTAAGACAGACTTAGTCTCTTACGACATTCATATTCCATAGTTTCTAAGAACGGTTGGATGCTCGTAAAACTTCTTTCAGCATTTTCCAATGCAATTATTTCTCTACTGTCCTTAATATCTTTAGTCCATTAGATTAGACCCAACAACCAAGTTTACGACTAAGTAAGCTGAGCTGAAACTAAAATTTGCAAGGAAAGGTAATGCAATTTTTCAAGTGAAGCAGGCTCCTCTGTCTTTTAGTTTCGGGTTCGGTTGATACTCTGTATCCTGCATTTTATATACAGGTTTTGTTGTTTTCACTCAATTTTTTTTGAGATTTCATAAGATTTCCGGTCACTTCACTAATGAGTTTTACAATGCCTTGTAGCAGGCGCACATACCCAAAACCTGAAAATTGTTGATACAATGTCCTTGCACAAACAGTTCTTAAATCCAATCCTTGCCAGGCGCCCGTGTCCGTGAGTATGTGCTTAATTTAATATCCCATTCTTCATGCGAGCGTGTGTGGCGTGCTGTTTGGGCCAAAAGAGATGGGAGTTTCCATTGAGCCGTGTCTCTGTTTGTCTTCCCCTGCGAGAGGTCATCTTTTATGCCCGGAAGCCTCGTCCTGCGCTCAAGGAGGGAATTTTACAACAGTTAAGTGCTTAATTTATGTTGCTGGACTAATTCATTGAGATGCTTCTAGCCGGTCGGAGATAAGTGAAAAAGTCCTTGGCAGGGCGCAGGTGAGGCGCAAACCGCCTTCTGAATAATTGGGTTTGCATACACAAGCGATCCTTGGGCGCAAGAGCCATGCGTATACGTATATGTATATGTATCTTGGATATATACATATTGATACCATGTACCTTAAGGTACAAATGGTATATTAAGTTTGTGCAAAGTATGTAAAAGGGAGAAGGAAGGGTTTCCAACCCTATAAAGTATATATAGTCTTGATCAGCATCAACAGCAGATTCGATTTAGCCATGTCCGTCTGTCTGTCTGTCTGTCCGTCTGTGTGTATGAACACGTCGTTCTCGGAGATGGTAAGAGCTAGAGGTGTAATTCTTTTTGCTTTAGGTCCATTATATGTGTACGCAGGTCGAGTTTATTTCAAATTTTTGCCACGCCCTTTTTCGCCTTCGTAATTTGCATAAAACTGTATTTTCTTCGATAACTTGGACAAAATAAGAGCTAGGGACCTATTTCTTTTTGCATTAGGACCGTTTAACTATTATGCAGATAATGCCATTTCCAGATTTTTGCCACGCGCCTTTCCGCCCTCGTATTTGCAAAACAAGTAGAAACGCTGTAGTCGAGATTTCTCGACAACGAGATACCATGTACCTCTCTTGCCGTTGCCGTGGGAAGGGGTGCGCAAAACTTTAATTGATCATATCTCCTATATTTATTGTCCGATCTGAACGTAATTTTGCATGCGTAATTTTGCATGTATTTGACGATCAGCAGACTCAGCAGATTTAAAATTAAGTCTCTAGCTTTTACCATTTTGGAGATATCGATTTTTTTGCGACTACGAGGGCGGGAAGGGGCGTGGCAAAAATCTGGAAATGGCATTATCTGCATAATTGTTAAACGGTCCTAATGCAAAAAGAAACAGGTCTCTAGCTCTTATTTTGTCCAAGTTATCGAAGAAAATACAGTTTTATGCAAATTACGAAGGCGGAAAGGGGCGTGGCAAAAATTTGAAATAAACTCGACCTGCGTACACATATAACGGACCTAAAGCAAAAAGAATTACACCTCTAGCTCTTACCATCTCCGAGAACAACGTGTTCATACATACAGACGGACAGACAGACGGACAGACAGACGGACAGACGGACATGGCTAGATCGACTCGGCTGTTGATGCTGATCAAGAATATATATACCTTATAGGGTCGGAAACGCTTCCTTCTCCCTGTTACATACTTTGCACAAACTTAATATACCATTTGTACCTTAAGGTACATGGTATAAAAATCGATACCACCAAAATTGTAAAAGCTAGAGACTTAATTTTAGGCCTGCTAAATCTGCTGATCGTTAAACACGTGCATGCAAATTTAGATCGGACAATAAATATAGAAGATATGACCAATTAAAGTTTTACCCACCCCTTCCCACGGCAACGGCAAGAGAGGTACATGGTATCTCGTTGTCGAGGAATATCGACTACAGCGTTTCTACCTGTTTTTATTTAGTTTGCCACCTTATTCAATAAGCTACTTGAACTGACAGCACAACTCGCAGGGAAACAAGGGTGGGTAAAAAGCGTTGCTTGGCCTGCTTTTTAAAGATTGGGGTCCTTATACATTTTTGAGCCATTAAAAACAAAATTGCCTTGCAATTCAATTGGATTTTTATACCATGTAAGGTACAAATGGTATATTAAGTTTCTGCAATGTATTTAACAGGGAGAAGGAAGCGTTTACGACCATATATACATATATGGGGTATAAATATTCTTGATCAGCATCAACAGCTGAGTCGATCTAGCCATGTCTGTCTGTCTGTCTGGCTGTCTGTATGAACACGTCATTCTCCGATATGGTCAGAGCTAATAGTACGATCCTATTTGCTTTAGATCCGTTATATGTGTACGCAGATCGAGTTTATTTAAAATTCTTGCCACGCCCCTTTTCGCCTTCGTAACTTGCATAAAACTGTATTTTCTTCGACATATTTTCCCATAACTTGGATAAAATATGAGCTAGAGACCAATTTTAACTATTACGCAGATAATGTCATTCCCTGATTTTTGCCACGCCCCTTTCCGCCTTCGTATTAAAAAAAAAATCGATATCTTCAAAATGGGAAAAGCTTAAGACTTAAGTACGCTAAGTCCGCTGAACGTCAAGCGCGTGCTTGCAAAATAATGTCTAGATCGGTTTATTGTCCGAAGAGGATATGACTAATTAAAGTTTTACCCACGTCTTCTCACGGTAACGGTATGCCGTGGCAAAAGAGATACATGGTATCTCGTTGTCCAGAATTCTCGACTACAGCGTTTCTACTTGTTTAAGATCGGTAAGCCCTAATTACTCGTATGTATCTAATTACTGCGCGAATAATGGCTATACATTTTTGGTTTCCTGTAGAAAACAAGCGTATGAATTATTTTATTGCTAGCACCGCCTTTTTGTCAGGCTTTGAGGCATCTTAAAAGCTTGGTTAATAAGCTAAAGACTAACTTTCTTTAAGCTAACTTTAATTTTGGGTACAGACGAAGTTCCGATAGCACTCTGATTGCGTTCAAATCTTGGCCAACTTTCCAGCCGCAAAATGATTCATTCGTAATCTGGTGAGGGGGGCGGCCGACGGCAATCCAACTTAACTCAACTATTTTGCGCATAACTCCATCCAGGCCAACTGGCCAAAGTTCATTCATAATCTGAGATTGTTCCGCAAACTATTCAAATATATGCGGGAGAGTGAGTAAGTATAAAGCAAGTGCGACTTCATCCCATAAACACTTCGGCACCCACAGTCACACACATGGATTTATCATAAACTTCGGGGCTCCTTTTTAATATTCACGTCACACGCGGCGTATGAGTAATTTTGCTCGGCAAATGGCCAAGTCGTGTTTTCTGCTGTGGCATCGGGCGGTGGTGTAGCTTTACGAGTGCTAAGTGAATGAAACAAAGTGAATTAAACCCAATCCAATTGAACCGCAACGAATGAGCAGTCCAAGCTCCTTTTGAGTTTGGGCAACGGCTTTAAAACGTATCTCAATCGTGATGGGGACTACGGCTGGTTGCTGACCCGCCAACATTGAATGTAAATGAAATCTCGACATAAATAAATTCACACTGTGCCACCGCCACAAAACCCAACTCAAAAGTGAGTGGGCCGAAAAAGAATAAAAAAAATACCTTCGCCCCGCAACCCCAAAGAAGAGCACAGATGTGTGAATGTAAAACGTATGCATAAATATTCCATCACGACAACAATTGATTCTGTTTGTTTATGCTGTTTGAAAATATATTCTACATATTAAATAAATAATTATTTACGATCGACGAGGCCGCCGGATTGAAGGATTTTGCAGGATGCGGGCGAGTGTGCGGTCAGGTTTTGTTTCATGGCAACTGTATTTGTTTGCCTTATTGTGCATTGTGGGAGCACCTTATAGAACATTGGTTGTAGGAGCCCAGGAGATACCCTTTACAAGCAAAAATATTGCATCTCATTTGTTAATTACCCGTGCTTTCAAATTCAAGAGCAGGCGGCTATCTTATCTGGGAAATGTTTTTTATGTCGGGTTTGTGTACTTACGTTGATATTTTTCTGTCGGAAAAACTTGCTTTTATTTCCCAACAAAAAACCATCCAACTGTTCAGTTGCGTCAAAACAATTCCAACATATTTTGTAAAACATTTGATATATAAGTAGTACGTGTCTTAAACATAACATTTCCATATTCTTTGCTGTGTTCTCTTAAGTGCTCGGTATTATTCCTTGCCTTCGCTTGGGTCCATTAAACTCTTCCATTCCTGGCTAATTGGTATGAAAACAACTCATAAATCTTAGCTGCAACAACCATATTTAATTACAAAACTTTTGCCAACTGTCGCCGCTACTGCCATGCCCACCCTTCCCGTCCCCTTTATCTAGACTTCCGGATGCTTTTGAAATGGCCAGAATATACGGGATGCGCGGTAATTTTTTCATTTTGATGGGAGGTTTTTATACCATGTACCATAAGGTACAAATGGTATATTAAGATTGTGCAAAGTATGTAACAGGGAGAAGGAAGCGTTTCCGACCCTATAAAGTATATATATTCTTGATCAGCATCAACAGCCGAGTCGATCTAGCCATGTCCGTCTGTCCGTCCGTCCGTCGTCCGTCCGTCTGTCTGTCTGTCTGTCTGTCTGTCTGTCCGTCTGTATGTATGAACACGTCGTTCTCGGAGATGGTAAAAGCTAGAGGTGTAATTCTTTTTGCTTTAGAATTACCACCGCCATTATTGTCAGATCGGACAATAAGTATAGAAGATAGGACCAATTAAAGTTTTACCCATCCCTTCCTTCGGCAACGGCAAGAAAGGTACATGGTATCTCGTTGTCGAGGAATCTCGACTACAGCGTTTCTACTTGTTTATTGCTTTTGTGCTGACTGGTGTAAGGATATTTGGCGTATTGGGTCGAAAAGGTTGACTTTTGCAGATGAGGTGAGAAGAGGGCTTTGCAAAACTATTACGCATGCAGGGAGACGCCCCCTTAGGCGCTGCGCCATTTTTATCGACTGCCAAATGGCCAACACTTATCCTGTCCTGTCAGGGCCATAGCCTTATCCTGTCGGGGCCATATCCGAATTCTCTTGTTCGAAAGCCCTGGAGTAGCAGTGGGCGGGGCTATGAAATCAATTAATAGTCAATTTCAACTATTTTACAGGCTGCCCTATAGTGCGAGCCAAATGTCAATACCATCAGAGTGTAATAATTGCTAATAATGGTAATTCCAGGCGAAAATACTTTCCCCAGGGAGGGTTTTTTACCGATGGTGCTAAATCTTTATTTAACTCTCTAAATTCATTATAATATATTATTATATTATTGATACAATTCGTTCTAAAATGTTTACTAACCGTTGAAATGAAAGAAATATGGGAGGCAAACTTAAACAAAGACATATCGAACTCAGATTGTATTCTTCAACTTGACTTCCATCTGGATCAAAGGATAAGGAGACGCTTCTAACAATAAACACGGAACAATGTACAACCACTTGTTTTACACCAATTAGTAGAGTGCAAAATAGAGCTTAAAACGAATATTGTGCGCAGGTTGATACAAGCATGTACCACTTGAGGGATCTCCTGTACTTGGCGATAAGACCCCCGAAGAGGTATATATAATGGGCGACACAGCATTCGTTATTCAGCAGAGAAGTAAAAACTGCTGTAGCAGCAACATTACGAGCGCAACATGAGAGTTTGTGGGTGTTGGTCCTTTCATAATATAGCCTAACATTTTTTATTTCAAAACGAACTGTTTCTGTTAATTTTTAGACCACTTGCTGCTGATTGGAATTGGGTTAGCGGCGATCGCCGGCGGACGAGAAGTTCTAGCTCACCCACCGAGCCCGAACGATTCATCCGAGGAGACTACCACGTGCGAACCACCAAAACCCACAACCACGTGCGAGCCACCAACAACCACTACAACCACGTGCGAGCCACCAACAACCACTACAACCACGTGCAAGCCAACAACCACTACAACCACGTGCAAGCCAACAACCACTACAACCACGTGCAAGCCAACAACCACTACAACCACGACTACCACGTGCAAACCACCACCGCCCCCCTGCACCGAGAAACCACCCCCACCGCCCCCTTGCGATGACCCCCTATCTGACAAGAATAGCAGGTTTTCCTGCGTCGGGAAGAAAGACGGAACTCTCCTGACTGATCCTCGCCATTGCAGAAAATACTACTCCTGCAAGGGCCTAAGGGCACATCCGATAATATGCCCACATGGTCAGTGGTTTGATCGCGAGCTGAAGAAATGCCGCGACAAGTGTGATGTCAACAACTGTCCTGCTAACCGCAATTAGATGTGGGTTTGGTCCAAAGAAGGACTTGGCAGTGCCAAAAATAAGGATACCAATTTTTTTTTTCGTGTGTAAATCTGATTACCATTATTATTCCATTAATCCAAGGGAATGAAATAAATTCAATGATTATATGACAACAGTGCCTTATATACGTATTACTATAAAAAGAATTTGCGTATAAGTAAAACATAAAGACACATCAGCTACAGATAATTAACCCTATGTATGAAAGCAAAAATGATCGTAAAACATTCGCACATTCGGTTCTAGTGGCCCAAGTCAATCCCGGTTCGCTGGACATCAATCAAAGTCATTATTAATACAGATACCAAAGTGTAGAACACCACCGATTAGGCTGTCTGGCTCGCTGCTCCCTGGAATTGTCATCAATTTGCCTGTTGGCGAGAATAAAGAAAACTTTCAATCAGCCAAACAAAAATTTCGAAAGCAAAACAAGCTCATAAATTTGTCAACACTTTTGGCGCTGATGCTGCAGGGAGCAGGCGCAAGACAAAGAGTGGCCCACAATTTGGTGCACATCCATATCCGTTTTATAGGCGTCAACTTTTCGCTTGAGGACTCGCAGGAGCTCCGAATACAAACAAAAAAAACACCCTAAAACGGTGCGACAGTTGTGAGTTAGTGTCTGTGGCATTACTATGTCAGGCTATTTATTATATCCTGCCATATAGCACGGGAACGATGGCTGGTTCGGTGGCTCAGTGGAGCGGTCGGCGGGTAGGTGGGTGGTGCCAGCCACTTGACAGGACAAAGAATTTATTTGTCGATAAGCATCCCTGATATTCCACAATCGAGTGGGGTAGCAAAATCTCACCAAAATCTTCTGAAAGTACCACAGTAAATCAGCATGGTAAATAGCTGTTTCTGTATGTTCTTATACCAAATGGATATATTGTGTTTCCAAGATATGGATTTCATTTAATTGGGCGACACTTTGACTTGAATGATTCTACCTGTGACTCGACATAACATGAATTACGTTTTTCCTGAAATAAATTTTCAAAGTTGTTGCTTCAAAATTGCAAGCACATAAAATATGTAGCTTAAAAAACACTCTCTGTTCGCATAGGTTTGCAGATAACAGATTTGTTAATTTTTTTACAATTTTATACATCATGTGTACCAAAGCTGTGAATTTTAAAGCCAGCCAATTGTATTTCTCCACTTTGGTGCTCCTATTTCCTCTGTCGATTATCCTAGTTTTTCTCCTTCAACTTTTTTCGCATTCGAATGAACTGGAGGACTCGCTGGCTTTTAACCAGACCGCAGAGCCATCAATTCAGCGTTCGGGCCCGCCTAAATCAATTCATTGTCGCACACATTAGGGTGCCCCATTAACCTCGCCCCACAGTGGCCCTCGGCCGCTACTTACGGGAAATTGGGGCTGGTGCACCGGGCATTATCCCATATCCGGCTGTGCTTTATTATTTCGCATTTCTTGTCTTTGCATCCGTCAGATACGCGAAATACGTCCTATTCGTTACTGTTTTTTCAGTTTTGTTTTGCCTTTGTTATTATTTCGGCTTGTTGGCGTTCCCGTGCCGCTTCTTTACTTCTGCATGTTGCATTGTGTCTCTTACATACCCCGTACCCGTAGGTTACAAAGATACACGCGCACCGTGCTTTGCCGGCCCATATACTCGTATGCCTGGAGTCCTTCTGGCATCCAGAAGGGTTACCAGTTCTCAATCTATGAGTACCGGGTACTCGCAGTCGTGACTCTCGGCCCGGGCCGTTTCTATCATCTTTTTTGCCAGTGTTTTTTGTGCAATTCGCGGTTTTTGATTTTTGTTTTTTGTTTTTTAGGTCACCGACACAAATCAAAACGCAAAGCGCCATTGCGCTGCGTCGCGTCTGACTTTTATCATATTTCACTGGGGCATTCGACGACCGCCCCGAAAAAATACCAAACACAAAATGCGAATAAAAAATACAAAAACGAAATAAAAACTCTGCGAAAAGAAAATATGTAGAAGGCTGAGAACAGGCCCAAGGGGAAGGGGCTTGGCGAGGAGAAACTGCCACAACATGGAAGGACCTCGGCTAAGGATACTTTTTGCATTACGTCCAAAACGAGTCGTAGCAATAAAACGCATAAAACTTTAAATGCAAAAATGGGTTTTCGGTTACGCCGCCACATACACACCATGTGCATCCCCGAAGCTGTATAAATACATGCTCGTATATATTTAATATCTCACTTTTTGCCGGCCTTCTCCTTTTCTGCTATTTTTGCGGCGTAAAGTGGCGTGTGAATTGTTTTTGCACAGTTGGGCGAGTATAATGCATTCGCATTCACACGCTCGCAGAGTGACACTCACGCAGGATACTCCTGTGTCCAGTCAACCAAAGTGCAAAAGTTCACAAATGCATCTGAGTTTGGACCCGCAAGGTTTGGGTAGATTCTTTCAAACGAACAAGATCAGCACCAAGCTTTGGTAATGCGAAATATACTTAATTAGAAACATTCGCAACATTCCCAGCTCAATCGAATATATTAAAGGTATAAATATATAAGGGGATTACGCTTACCAGGAAAAGCCATGCTTTTTACCCAAAACAAACAGTAAAACGATCCTGCTTTGAGCTTTTCAGTAGCTTTTGACAGCTTTTAGCAGCAGAGTGCAATAATAATCCTGATTGCAATTTTAAATATAAACGACAACTACTGCCTTTTTTCATATTTATATCAAGTTATTCGGCACTGCAGTTGCAATAATGATTATTAATGATTATAGCCCTAACAAGCCCCGCCATTCGACGAAGTCGCTTAAATGGTGTCATATACTCGTATTATATAATTTTTTAGACTCATGCATTTGCATGTGCTTGCCACGCACCAATTAACCCCATTTATTATGCAGATAAATGCGACATGTTTACCTAATTGCCATTTAAGATAGCCGTCGAAAGGGGATTTCGCAAGTCTCAAAACAAAACAGAATTTTCCAAACCGAAACCGCAATTAACACTAGCATTTTATTTCCGCTTCCTCGACACTTGTTTTGTAATGCAAATTTATTTCATCTATAAATACACAAAGGGCGACATAGCATCGTGGGCTTTATGTGTGTTAAGCTAACAAGGGCAATTGATTGTGGCCATTTAATTTATGGCCCGCTAAAAAAATGCCATTTACAAGCAAACATCAAACTCTCAACAGCGACCCTCAAATTTTGTGGCTGGCCAGTAGTTTATTTGATGTTTTGGTTGCACTTCTGCGGACATTTGGCGACATTAATGGGTAATAATATTTAAAACTTACCGCAAAAATCCCGGCTTCTAACAAATGCGTATGTTAATCGCACAAAATGCGGCCGCTTAAATTATTTATCAATTAAACTGTCCTTGGATGCACACATAAGTTTGAACACGCTATAAATGTTGCTCTCTGTTTTCAGTTTTCAGTTTTCAATTTCAAATTTTTTGTTGCATTCACTGGTTAAATTCCGTTAAATTCGGCCCGAAAGCGCTTTAGATTATTCTGCAAAAGATTAAGCGAAAAATTTCATCATCATTTATTTGTGTGGCGAGAATTAAGGCGGATCATATAAATAAATAAAGAGTCGTGGAAAGCTGCCAAATGACTCCTTCAGGCTTAAAAAAAAAACAAAAGCTGAAAAATACATGTATCACATTTTCGCCTTTTTTGTTTATTTGCCGCGCCAGGTTTTTGAGTTTTCAGTTCGCAGCCACGTTTTGGGGTTCATTTTGTAGATTGCGCGTTGAATTTTTAATTGCCTTCGCAACGCAAAAATGTACAAAATTACAACTAAACTTTAAATTAAACTTGAAACAGCGCGCACACTCATGCCACCCAGGGGGGTGGTTTTCGAAAAGGGGTTTCCCGTCCCGCCCTGTTTTTTTCGGGCCTAAAGTGCCCCGCTTTATAACGAGCTCAGTTATTTCAATTATTAATTAATATCTCGCAGTGGAAACGACGGCAGACCCACATGCTGCCTGCCTGTGCGCACGTATAGTTATATGCCCTGCTTTGCACCCGCACACAGTCGGAGCCGAAAGTTTGCCACCGCCCGGTGGGTAAGTGAAAGTTGTGCGCAAGGAAAATAGTTTTCCGCAGCAATTGAAAAACGCTCAACGGAAAAACTTCTGCTCCGTGCAGCAGCTCGGTACATTTTGCCCATTTGCCATCCTCAATGGCAACAGAAAAACTTGCACCACTTGCGAATGAGCATTTCAATATTATTTTGCTTCATTTTATTGTACTTCAATCGCCGCTTCGCTATTTGCGGTGCGAGCAGAACCGTTGACAACAACCTTCACCCTTCACCCGGGACGAAGCTTCATGAATTTTCAGCAACAGCAGTCCGGAAATCAAATTGTCTAACAACATCAGCCCAAATAAATATAAATAAACTAGAGCTTTCGTATCAAAAACAGGTTGACTATATATTAGCATAATTTCATGCTGAAACAGGATGGTATCATTCATAGGCCATGTTGGCAAAATTTTTGCTTAAGCTTCAGCAAAAATCTGTCTGAACCTATAAAGTTACTGTCTGAAGTGAAGGATTGCAAGGATCGCACAATTATAAGACCGCCATTAGGTGAATTACAATTTAATTCGTCGATTGAAGCTGAAGAGTTTCTTGGAATAGCCACCTCGTAGTGTTTTTGAATGGGTTATACCAGATAGAATTCGTGGCATTTTTTCGACATTTTCAACATGAGCCGGTGTCGAGGATAATGTTACTCCAACAATTTAGGATCCCGTTGCCACCTTGCAGAATTATCGACGGCACTGTGTCTGACCTTGAGGCACACTATGCCCCTTGCTTTTATAACATAGACATCACCAGCGTGTTGGCAGATTCGCATTATGCTGAAGCTGATTATCGCAATGAAAACAAAACAAAAATACAAGCAGACAACAACAAAAGCCGAGAAAATTACGTACTCGGGGAAAAGTGAAAGTGAAAAATTATTTTGCCATTGCACCTTTAAGATGCTTCTGCAAGAAACGCTGCTGAAGGAAAGAGAAAACATGGCAGCATTTTCATATTTGAGCAACAGCCGGGAAAGGCGTCTCCAAAAAGAGCAGGCAGCAGCGCCAGAGAAGAAAATAAAACGGAATGAAATGAAACGAGGAAAATGCCTCAGACATGTTTGCTGCTGCAGGCAAACACACATTCCTTGGCAATTTATTATTAGAAAGAAGCAGACGATGCCACGAGGCCGTGCCATAGAGACGGCCAAAGAACCATCGAGAGATGGTGGCGAAAATAAGGGAAATTACAAAAAAGGTGAGAAAACAAGAGCCTGATGCAGCAATTGCGTCTCTAAATGCAGTTTGCAATATTCGAACTATGGATAAGAAAAAGAAAGGATACGACACGTTGAAAAGTCCTTCTCGTATTTTGAAATACAAACTTTTTAATAAATAAATAACAAGTAGAAACGCTGTAATCGACATTTCTCGACAACGATATACCATGTACTTTTTTTTCTTTTTTAATATGACGTCACCCAGCATGTGCAGCGGTATGCCGTTGCGTAGGGAAGGGATGGGTAAAATTGTACCCATCGTGGCACAATCCGAGAATCACATTATCTTCGTAATAATTAAACGGACCTGGTAGTCTCTAGCTTTTGTCCAAGTTATGGACAAATATGTCGATGAAAATACAGTTTTTATACCATGTACCTTAAGGTACAAATGGTATATTAACTTTGTGCAAATGTATGTAACAGGGAGAAGGAGACATCTCCGACCCCATAAAGTATATATATTCTTGATCAGCGTCAACAGCCGAGTCGATATAGCCATGTCCGTCTGTCCGTCCGTGCGTCCGTCCGTCCGTCTGTATGTATGAACACGTCGTTCTCGGAGATGGTAAGAGCTGGAGGTGTAATTCTTTTTGCTTTAGGTCCGTTATATGTGTACGCAGGTCGAGTTTATTTTAAATTTTTGCCACAACCCTTTGTGCAATATGTCCGTTTAACTATAGCGCAGATAATGTCATTCTTGGATTTCTGCCACGCCCCTTTCCGCCCTCGTATTTTCAAAAAAAAATCGATATCTTCGAAATCGTAAAAGCTATAGGCATAATTTTCAGTCCAATAAGTCCACTGATCGTCAAACACGTACGTGCAAAATTACGTACGGATCGGACAATAAATATAGAAGATATGGCCAATTAAAGTTTAACCCACCCCTTCCCACGGCAACGGCAAGAGAGGTACATGGTATCTCGTTGTCGAGGAATCTCGACTACAGCGTTTTTGCTTGTTTGTAATAAACTCGATCTGCGTACACCTTAAGTTCTTATCATCTCGTGTTCATACATAGAGACGGACAGACAGACAGACTGACATGGCTACATCGACTCGGCTACTGATAAAGAATTTTAATATGCACGAAAACATTCGCCAAATCAACAATTGCGCAAGAATTTGATCAATTTTTAAAATTTTACGAAAAACTATTCGCGAAAGCAGATCGAATTTATTTATTTCGAGTTAAAAATCGGTGCACCATGTGTGTTTAAAGCGCAATTAAGAAACCGACCGCAATGTCGGTTTTATTTCATATACAATCCAAATGTAAATTTAAAAAAAAAATGTATTAGAATAATAGCAGAATCAACTCCTCCTATATTTTGCTCCTCCTATATTTTTAGGTTCCAATTTACCTTATTTATCGGGAAAATCTACAGCTTACATCCCAATGGGGCCACAGATGATATTCATAATTTTTCATAATTTTTTAATAATTTGGCTTTTGATATGAATAGACGAAGTGAACGAGTTTTAATCTTTAGTTACTTGTCGGAATTTAAGTGTCTTAAGCCACTGTGCAACCTGCCAGCTGTTTGTGTGGACTACAAGTTCATTTTCTTAGGCACAGAACGCGTTGATCGCCTTGCGAAAAAAATGGGAACGCATCTTATAATCCTCCAAAAACAATTCAATAAAGTTTGACTAGACACATATTTATGTTTGTGGTTTTGATACTTGATTTCGACATACACAGCGGATTGACAACGAATCCCAATTAATTATTTTTGAATCAGAAAATGGCACCATCTGTATGCGACTCGTAATTATCTTTATGTTTCAATTAAACGCTATGCACAAACCAATAAAACCCCCTCTTCTCGAGGGCCGCCCTTGTGTCGATAAAGCATAAATATTTGCCATGTTTACCATTGTTATTTTGGGGGGACCATGGCCGGGGGCGTGGCAGGTCACACACGCGCCGCCACCATATGCTCAACGTCTGGCAGGTCTCGGCGACGTTCTCTCGCTTTTTGCTGTGCTGCTAGTCAATATTTCACTTGGCACTTGAGCCAAATTCTTTGAGTTTTCCTGCCGAAGGTTGACGTCGGCGTCGGTGACGTCATTTGGGCAGAGCTGCGGCCGCTGCGCAGAGGCGACATTTGCGATGTCACAAGGGGCGCAACATTTTAGTAATGTATTTTGCAGCGATCGCGAAGAGGATTTCGTAATGTCACACGAGCGAACGAATTGAAGTCAAAGACGAGACGGATAACGTCACCCCCGCATATGCGGCATACCGTTGCCTAGGGAAGGGGGTGGGCAAAACTTTAATTGGTCATATCTTCTATATTTATTGTCCGATTCTTACGTACGTACGTGTTTAGTGATCAGCGGACAAAATGATGCCTCTAGCTTTTACCATTTCAAGGACATCGATTTTTTGCAAATCCGACGGCGGAATGGGGCATGGCAAAATTTCCAAGAATGACATTATCTGCGCAATTGTTAAACGGACATATTACAAAAAGAAATAGGTCTCTAGCTCTTATTTTGTCCAAGTTATCGAAGAAAGTTCAAATACAGTTTTATGCAAATTACGAAGGCGAAAAGGGGCGTGGCAAAAGTTTGAAATAAACTTGATCTGCCTGCAACAATAACACACCAAAAGCAAAAAGATTTAGACCTCTATCTCTTACCATCTCCGAGAACGAGGTGTTCATACATACAGACAGACGGACGGACGGACGGACGGACGGACGGACAGACGGACATGGCTATATCGACTCGGCTATTGACGCTGATCAAGAATATATATACTTTATGGGGTCGGAGATGTCTCCTTCTGCCTGTTACATACATTTGCACAAAGTTAATATACCATTTGTACCTTAAGGTACATGGTATAAAAAGTAAATTGCCCGATAAAAGAAACAACAACTAAAAATGCACAACATATTATACAAGTACGGCGGAAAAAAACCGAAATGAAGCACAAAAGATTAGAGAGACTAATTGCAACATTTCCCTGTTGACAATGCAGCAGTCCACAATTTTATATTCCAATTTGCGCACACAAAACAGCAAATAATGGCGAATTGTTTGCAAAAAAGGCAGCATTCAGTTCCAGAACGGAACAAAATCATGGAGCTAGCTATTTAGGTATTTGAGGTTGCCAAATATAATAAATGCCCAACAGGCCACATACAGGTCACATATTTCTATTTGGCTGCCTTGGGAATTGTGGATTGGCGTTGGGATTACGAATGGGATTAGCCTGCTGAAAACAGTTCAAACACGAAATTGACCGGATATAAAAAAGCCCGCACATGCAATTAAAACTGTGATGTTTGCTTTGAGCGAATAAAAGGTAAAACCTGGAATAAGAACCCGCAACTGCGAGTAATTGCGATTTCCTTTTAATGACCTTGTCCAACAATGGACGAAGCAATATCCAAATATACAGTGCAGTACAAATGAGATTTTCACATTTCATCTCTGCTGTGGCACAAGAAATAAAAGTAAAAACGATTTCAGTCGAGTGTCTCGACTATACATACTACCCGGTTCTCAGTTTCACTTGGTTTTTGACACATTATAAAATCATTGAAATTCGTTTTTCTCTATCTACGAGTATTATAGTCTCAAAAATCAAGGCGTTCATACGGACAGACGGACATGGCTAGATCGACTCGGCTGTTGATGCTGATCAAGAATATATATACTTTCTAGGGTCGGAAAAGCTTCCATCACCCTATTACATACATTCGAAACAATCCAATACCCGTATACACTTGTTCTTTTCAAGAACCGGGTATAAAACGATGCGGCCAGATAAGAAAAACCAACTGAAAGCGCAGGCAAGTGGTCCAGATCTATTCCCGGAACAAGACGGCCATTTCAATTCATCATTAAAAATAAAATATAATCAAATAAATTACAGAGTGCTGTCAGCGAAGAGGAAGGTTGAAAAAACCGAAAGTTTACTGGCTTTCGTACATTTACTGGGCCATGTTGGTTTTCCATTTTCATGCCGTTTTGCATTCGCCTCGTTCTGGCTTTCCCTTTTCTGATTCCTTCTTCGAATTTCACATTCATTTTTTTATTTTTTGTATACTTCGGTCAGTTTTCTTGTGCAGCTTGTAATGAAAGCGATTACAAACGATAATCAGAAGGCCGAGGGCGAGGGCCATGGCGAGGGCGGTCTGGGAAAAGCCATTTCCTTTTGTCCCTGCCTTTTCAGCGCCGCAGTATTTGTGTAAAGTCGTCGTCGGTCTAAATTTATGACATTTATTGAAATCGTTTTTCTTTCTTCCTCCCCGACACCTCCGCCGCAGCCTCCGCACCATCCGCTTTTCCGGCTCTCCTACGTTAGCCGCCTTTCTGCATCCCCCTGATTAGTCGTACGCGATTGCGTTTATATTGTCAAGGCCTTCCACTATCGGCTCCAAATACAACTGCAATTAGTTTACATTCTAGCCGAGTCCCGCAAGCACAATGAGGCGGCTGTTGTCCGCAAAGCAATAACCAAAAACAAGTAGGAATGCTGTATTCGAGATTTCTCGACAACGAGATACCATGTACCTCTTCTCTTTATGAACCATTTCTTTGTTTTTTTTTGCTTTTTTTTGCAAATAATTCACCAATTTTCGTCAGCACGTACACACATAAATGCACTTTTGAATGTATTGTACATACATACACACACTTCTGTATGTATACACGTGCGAACGAATTGAAGTCAGAGACGGATGACGTCTCCCCAGCATGTGCGACATGCCCTTGCTTAGGGTAGGGGTGGTTAAAACTTTAATTTGTCATATCTTCTATTTTGTCCGATCCGTAAGAAATTTTGCATGTACCAGTTTGACGATCAGTGGACTTAGCGGACTGAAAATGATTCCTCTAGCTTTTACCATTTCAAATATATAGATTTTTTGCAAATACGAGGGCGAAAAAAGGCTTGGGAAAAATCCAAGAATTACAATATCTGCGTAATGGCGAAACGGATATAATGCAAAGAGCTCTTATTTTGTACAAGTTATGGAAAAATCTGTCGAAGAAAATACAGTTTTAATACAGCCGCTTTTCAAAGACGAAAAGCGGTGGAAATAAACTTGATCTACCTGCAAGAATAACACACCAAAAGCAAAAATAATTACACCTCTAGCTCTTACCACCTCCGAGAACGAGGTGTTCATACATACAGACAGACAGACGCACATGGCTATATCGACTCGGCTGTTGATGCTGATCAAGAATATACGGGGTCGGAGATGTCTCCTTCTGCCTGTTACATACATAAGCACAAAATTAATATACCATTTGTACCTTAAGGTATATGGTATAAAAAGAAAAAAAAAACGAAAATAAAATGAATATTATACCGAAAAAACGGAGAATAAATAACAAGAATCCCCGCAAATGAGGGAACCTGTTGCTTGGCCCACAGAAGAAGCGATGGTATTAAAAAAACAAGTAGGAACGCTGTAGTCGAGATTTCTCGACAACGAGATACCACGTACCTCCATTTCTTTGATTTAATTTTTTTTAAATAATTCAAGTTTTCGTTTGTTGACATCCAAAAAATCAGCAGGTGCACACATAATTTTGCACGTACGTGTTTGACGATCAGTGGACTTATTGGACTGAAAATTATGCCTCTAGCTTTTACCATTTCAAAGATATCGATTTTTTGCAAATACGAGGGCGGAAAGGGGCAAAAATCAAAGAATGACATTATCTGCGCAATATTTAAACGGACATATTCCAAAAAGAAATAGGTCTCTAGCTCTTATTTTGTCCAAGTTATCGAAGAAAATTCAAATACAGTTTTATGCAAATTACGAAGGCGGAAAGAGGCGTGGCAAAAATTTGAAATAAACTTGATCTGCCTGCAACAATAACACACCAAAAGCATAAAGAATTACACGTCTATTTCTTACCATCTTCGAGAACGAGGTGTTCATACCTAGAGACAGACGGACGGACGGACAGACGGACATGGCTATATCGACTCGGCTGTTGACGCTGATCAAGAATATACTTTATGGGGTCGGAGATGTCTCCTTCTGGCTGTTACATACATTTGCACAAAGTTAATATACCATTTGTACCTTAAGGTACATGATATAACAATAAGAATAAAACGAGGGCTCGGGAACCGACGGATTCGAAATCTGGAAAATCGTAAAAGGAAATTTTGGTTTAACAGCAAAAACTTCTGGCTTAATTTTATTGAAATAAATGGGACCAAAAATTCCAAAAGGAACAGATTTAATCTCGCCAGATTCCGAGAGAAATAAAACTAAATGGAGCCTAACAAAAGATATGGGTCAAAATGCAAATAAATGAAATCATAGCCGAGACAATAGGCATTTTGAGGCGGTAAAACTCTTTAAAGCCCGAAAATACCAAGAGCAATTAAGAGCTTTCGGAGCCCGTCTGAAAATCAATTCGGCTTAATCCTTTGCTTGACTTATTAGGGCATTAATTACCACAGGATAGGCGCTGCCTTTGTTAGCTTTCTTGGCCGAAAGAAACTTTCGAGAAACATAGCCGCACACCCAGAGATGTAGTTACACGAGAGCCTCATGTTGGGCGCCGAAGCGGGAGCGGCGGCGAGAGGGGAAAAACGGAAAAACTGATGGAAAATAAGAAATACTATAAACCAAGAAATCAACGAGGGCGCTGCAAAGTGCGTGCGTGTAGTATATGCGACACAGCAGCCTTGAGCCACATATGCGGGAAATGGGAAGACAGCCAGACTACGGCGACTACACAAGGCACACACACGTAATACAGAGCATAATGCAAAACTTGCCAGCCACGTGAATAAGTTGCCGGGGCTGCTCACAGTGAGTGCCACAAGTACTAGCACACGCTATCGCAACAATTATGGAAGTCTAGCGAATTCATTGCGACGGCCCAAGTTGGGAGAACTCTCGACCACACCAAGTGGATCTCAATTAAAGCCAGAAGCTGGCTAGTCCACGAAGGATAAATAATTACAGTGCACAGTCAACGCCGACCTAGTCTGATTTGTTTGATTTTCGAATCAATTAACTCGCGAAAAAAAGCCTATTAAGATCCAAGGCTAACTAAGCTATTCACTGGATAAAAATCTTCTCAGTCCTAAAAATAGCATAGAACCCTTCAAAAATTACAAAAGTATTGTACTGGTATATACAAAAATTTATCCTCTCGTAGTATTTTGCAACTTGAAAATCTCTTTAGCGCAAACATGCTTTATGCTTCATTCAACTAGACTAAATTAATATGCAAATCAGGTTCTTGCTTGGCATTCTTTTAAAGACCAATTGAAAACTAAGCAATGGAAAATGTTTGTACAACTGCGATGCAGCTTTCCCAATTAATTGAATACAGGTGCTATATAACAACATAAACTGGCATTTTCAAGAAATTATTATCATAATGAATACATTTTTCATTCGTATTTCTGCATAAAGTGAGTTGAATTAGCAAGCCCAAAAATATTCAGACTTACTGCCAGGTTTTTCGCCCTGCAAGCCCAACGATACCCTCGACGGACGGTCGGGCAGAAAGAAAATTCAAAGAAAAACCTTCGTCAAAGTTGCTGCTATCAAACTTGTTGGTGCTGTCGTTGGCTCAGCAAATCTTTTTCAATAACAGCAACAACAGCAACAAAATGCCTATTACGCATATGTAATAATTTTCATTTTCGTTTTTCCGAGTTCTGGCCCCCTCTCTGTCCACTCTGGCCCCCTCGCTTTCCTGTGATCACAGCTGTGCCGGACAAGCGGCCAGGAAAATGGGGAAAATATAGAAGAGGGAGCGGGAAAAGCGGCGGGGAAACTCGATGGCAGCCGTTTAATTTTTGCTCTTGTTCTTCATTAATAAATTTCTCTCTTTTTTCGTCGGCCTCTTCTCCTTCGACGCTCTGTGCGTTTTGTGTCGCAGTGCTTTTCAGCTTTATGCGAGCGCTTTCCCTCTTAGCCCGCCGTGCTCTGGTTTTTTACTATTTGGGCTATGTCTAAAAATATGTCTGCCAATTCGCTAAGTGGCCCCAAAAACCTATCTATATAGGATACATAGAAAATATAGTTGGATTCCGACATAAAAATAAAGCAGGAGTCCCAAAGCCAATGAATAAATCTGTTCAATAAATTCTGGACGTCCGGAGGAGACGCAATGAAAATCGAATGAAGGGCAATGGAAAATGTTTGAAACCCGATTAAGAAGCTCACAAGTAAAACACTGTACCCTGTGACTATTTTTTTTTTATAAATTAGTTTCTCCGTTTAAATAATTTACCCCAAATTACATGTAAACATGCATAAAACAATCGCATACAAATAGTTTAAATAACGTCATTCGTCAGTGGCACTGGCAAGGGCGTATCTTCATTATTTATTACTCGATCTTTATGAAATTTGTCACATGATATTGCCATTTTTAACATTTCTCTTGCTGGAACCATTTCGGAGATATGGACAAATATGCCGAGGCGTGGAAGAAATAAACTGCGAACTCATATAACAGACGTAAAGCAAAGGAGATCGACGGAGATACATACAGCCGGACAGACAGACGGATAGACGGACGGGCAGACAGACAGACGGGCAGTGCTAAATCGACTCTGCTGTTGATACTGATCAAGAATATTTATGTATTCTTTACACGGTCGGAAACGTTTCCTTTTCCGTGTTACATACATTTGCACAAACCTAATTGTACCCGGTATAATGAAAACTATTTTCTTAACAACATTTGAATTCAAACTAGACTGATTTGCTAACTGCTAACCTTTGATGATCAAAGTTAAGTTTACCGATGAAAACTTGATTGCCACATGCTTGCCACTGTATGCCAATGTATGTATTTCTCAAAATATTGTACAATAAACAATTATTCAAGCGAGACAACCCAACCACTGTTTGTAGGAAATGCTGCAAAGAGTTGAAGCCAACGCCGCAGACACAAGACACGGAATACAACATTTCCACAATTACATTTCATATTTATGAGCACTCGCCAAAAAGCTTCTTATTTCAACGTTTGTTTACTTTTCAAATGCTTTCAAGAAAATCCATCAGTTTGGCTTTGAGTGCAATAAAAGAAACAGCTAACGAATATTTTCCGATGGAGAAGAGAACGACTAGAACTATAAGCAAATGCATGGCGCTTGTTATTTGAATACTTCGCATATACATACTTTTACGCGCGTTAAGTTGCCAGAGTTATCGGGTGTTAATAGTAAAAATAAAAGGAGATTAAACCTCATCAAGGATAATTGCCGTTGGCGATTATTTTCATCTCCCCACCGCCGCCATTTGATTTCCCAGGCTCAGGTGAATTTTCTGTTTATCAAGGGGCGGGCCACTTTACAGCCGGCAGCTTAACTCAGAATTTAATCTCGCCCTCGGCTCATTAAAACAAAATTTTTGAACCGCTCCTCCGGCCGGCGATTAAATGCAATGAAAATTCTTTGCCTGCATTTTCCGCCCGGGAGCCCGGCTCTGTTATTCTTCCTCCGGGATTATTAGTTGCCATTTGGCTGCACATTATTCGAATGCATTTCACAATGTTTGTTGTGCTTTGCTAATTGATATTGGCGAGTAAGCTAATTAATTGGTCAGTATTGTTTGTTATTCTAGGCAGCCCCCTAACAAAAAAGAAACAATTTGTTTACATTGCGAAACTGAAGCGTGATACTTGTGTGTATAAATAAATTTCAACATGTGTACATTACTCTTGCGGGCTCTGAATCCTCGGGCTAGTGGATCGGCCAACCGTTTGCTTATTTATTTATTATTAATATTTTTGTAGTCTTGCTCCTATTGTTGTTGTTGATGTTGTTATTGTGGCGCTGATGTTCCTTTTTGTTTTGGCGCGCTTTTCTCCGCCGTCGTCGCACAAACTTTTCCCCGGCACTCAGCGCACAAAAAACCAAACAAAAAAAACAAACAGCAGATTTTATATTCTGCGGCAAAAACCAAAACTAAAACTGGCTGGGCCTAGCCCAAAAAGCCCTTCGCCGGGCGAGCGTTTTCCGGCGTGTGTGCCGCGAAAATCCCGCGAAAAATATTGCCAGCAGGCTCGGATGCGGTCTCGGACTCGGAATCAAACTCGGAATCGAAATCGGATGCTCCGCCCAACGGTTCGCGCCGCGTGTCCGTGCACGTGGCCAACTCGACGTAGACTGAGGCACGCAGCGTCGGAATGTCGATGTCGCTGTCGGAGTCTCGGAATCTGCTCTGCTCTGCCCGAGTCTGCTGTGCCCGACGGTTTGCCACGCCGGATTCTGCTGCTTTCGCAGCCACTGCTGCTTCTGCCACGGATGCCGGGTGCTCAGCAGAGCTGCGGCATCAGCGGGTTTTCCCGCCGACTTTTCTGGCCAGTCGCCAGCCAGTATGGCACGGCCTTTTGAGACGCGGCTTCAGGCACCCGCTGTCCCCTTATGATTCAAATATACATTGAATTATGAAGTAAAGAGAACACAATTGACTTTGTAACTAAGAATAAGATGCCCCGAATCCTCAGGATATAAATCTAAGCACGACCAGGATGGAAATCATGTCGGCCATCCTATTCTAAGCTGCGAAACCAAAAATAGAATATTTATTAGGCACACTTTCCTTACGGTCGTATCAGGGTATTGGCCCCCAAAAACACAATATCATAAACTTCTCGCATTTATTCTTTTGACACTAATGTCAAACTTTAAGGACACGAATCCTAAGGATACGAATCCGTAGGATTCATGTGGGCCATCTTTTTCTAGCTACCAAGCCAACAACCACCGGTGCACCGGCTTCGGATCCGCCATAAGTGACCATTAAAGCTCATTGAGAGTTTTTTTGCGCAGATAACGTCATTCTTGGATTTTTGACACGCCCCTTTCCGCCTTCGTATTTGCAAAAAAATCGATATCTTCGAAATGGTAAAAGCTAGAGGCATAATCTGTCCAATAAGTCCACTGATCGTCAAACACGTACGTGCAAAATTACGTACGGATCGGACAATAAATGTAGAAGATATGGCCAATTAAAGTTTTAGCCACCCCTTCCCTAGGCAACGGCATGCCGCACATGCTGGGGTGACGTCATCCGTCTCTTCTTTGACTTCAATTCGTTCGCATGTATATACATACAGTAGTGTGTGTATGTGTGCACCTGTTGATTTTTTGGATGTCAACAAACGAAAATTTGGTGAATTAGTTAAAAAAAATAAAATCAAAGAAATGGTTCATAAAGAAAAGAGGTACATGGTATCTCGTTGTCGAGAAATCACGACTACAGCGTTCCTACTTGTTTGATTATCAGACTGTAGACTGTATGCATTTTCATTTAGGACTTTCGATAAACAAGACATGGATTGATATTGAGCTTTCGAAAATGATGTTTATACCTTATTTCGGGTAAACATCATTCGAGCCCATTCATTTTGTATAAGCATCGTCGGTCCTTCTGTCCGTAGGCCTAACACTTTATAAAAATTCTCTTGCCATCTATCTAAGTCCCATCATTTACATGTCAACGAGTTCCTCGACTTTTTGGCATAGTGCTTATTTAGTACATTCTTTTAAGGTTTATGACACCAAAAAGACCCATTCTTCGCTTTGAAACATATATTCGAACAAATCGAACTTTCTATTCGGTTTTTTTTGGATATTTTGTGGCTAAAGTCTGGCGAAATGTACAAATATTTCGCATTTTCAGAAGCTTATGCTTTTAAAATACTCATTGGAGCAATGAGTAGGTACTCCGCGTCCACTCCACTGGCGTTTTTAACTCTTTTTTATTTTCGCGCATTATAAAAGTCCGTGGAAAATTTTGGCGGATTTTCCGCATCTTTTAACTCAAAGGCGGGCATCTCTGTTGTTCCACTGACACTCAATGGTGGAAATGAGTGAGTGAAATCCGAAGTGCCTGCCGAGTGAATCCGACACTGAACTCGGGAAAAGGGGCCCACATAGGAGCGCCTCGGGAGGAAGTGAGAGACACGCTGGGGAAAGGGCAGGCAGGAACTTTGAGTGAGTTGTAGATTTTTTACTCATTTCCGTTGGCACTTCCGTCGCTGTCCTGGCCCAAGGAAGTTGTAGCCGCGCTGACAAGGACAACAAAGTCTGTCTAAATTTTTTGTTTTGGTTCGTCTTCTGATATTTTATTTGATTTTTGTAGAATTTTTGCTTGTTTAATTTGTTTCTGGTGAAATATGAAATCATGTTCGAGGCTAAAGAAAATATTTTCATAAATATCTTATAAAAAATTTAGCAGCGAGTTTCTCTATTAAATGTCATATGCCTTGAGAGAATCAAAGCTTAATTAGTGTTGGTCATTGGGACTAAACAAGCTTTACTATTTGAATTTGTAATTGTATGGCGGCGCTTTTAGAGACACCAATCCCAAATAGAATTCATGTTAATACCCAATTAACCTTCTGCAAAGACAGCCCCCAATATACCAGATGAAAAGTAGCAAAGCAAAAATACAATCAAATGTTGTTTGCCCTAGCAGGACACTTACGTATAGTACTTACGGATTGCGTTTTTTGCATCAGGACCTAGGATAACTAAGACCATACCAGGCCCAAAGCCGCATTGTGCTTTGCCACCGGAACAGAGGCTACAGTGGATCCATGTGCAATGTGCTTTTCCCTCAAGACAGAGTTAGTCCAAAAATTAGAATTCTCAATCACCTTTGCTGATCCGAAAATATTACTCCCAATCCGCCGTTACTAAACCATCGTAAAATATTTTCAAAACGTAAAAATATTTTCTGAAGATCACGACTCCAAATTGTGCTTTAAAAGTCCAAGAATCTTTTATAAAGAAAATTTTTATTGTGCGATATTCAAAGAATACACACTATAAGCACACTTCTAAGATACTACTATACGTGGTGTATTCGAATAATTTCTGTAATATTTAGGTATCTCCTCGGATTTCCTAGGGGTTTGAACACATTGATCAGTGCAATTGCCCATTCCTTATGATTCATTTTAGGGACATAGCAATCACTTCCTTAGTGATTGTACATAGGCCGGCTTCACTGTGGCAATGGAGATAGACCATAATAGATAGAGAGGAGATGACGGGCGACGTACTTTTTTGGTTCAATTTGCTTTTCTATTCCGCCCTTTGCCGCTTTTCCGACCCGCAAGCTACAGGGCAACAGCGGCGGCGGGGAAAATGCGGTCAAAGGTTGCTACAGTTACAACCAAATGAGTAACGAAGAAAACGAAGCGGAGGAAAATGAGCCACAGCAGCAGCAGCAGAGGCAACAATAAGGGCAGCTGTTGCTTGCCCCAATAAGGAATAATTTTGGTCTACCTCCCAGAACTTGCCCACCCAGTGTGTGCTTGTGCTGTGTGTGCTTGTGCTTTATTATTTGGCTTTGGAATCCAATGTGTATAATGCCTTTGAGTGTGATTAGTAGCAATGTTCGGGTCATAATCGTAATAACAAGGATTTACGCATGGCCCAAAGGACGTGGCCTGCAAGTCGACAAGAAAGAACAAACTTGTTTGCATCGTTCAAATTTATTCGCAATCAATGCCATTAAGTGTCAATTGACCAATGCAATTATTAATCAGCCGTCTCCAAGGATCTAAGGATTAGGAACACGCACAAGCTGGAGCAGTAGCAGGAGCAGGAACGAGGGCGGCTGGCGAAAGCCCTAATTACATAATCTAAGAGATGGACGAAAGTTATGCAAACTCAATCAAGATTTCGTCTGCCTGGGATGTAATTGTTGTCGTCACCAACTCCGTGTATCCTGTGGCCTATATTCTGTCTCCCTCCCAGCATCCGTATGTGTACGAGTATCAGCATCTGAATGATGATTACAAGCCTTATCCCATGTCCGAGATCCTAGTATTCACAAATGAATACGCACCACATTTGGGTACATAAACTATAATCACATCACCGACCCAAAACTCTTCGGCAATTTGAGCTCCTGACATATGCTTTTGACAAATGCTTTAGGTTCTAATTAGGAATTTTAGTTTAAGAAGTTACAGCTCTAAACATTTTAATCCATTAAAATTTCAACGAAATGTTCTTTAAACCTTAATGAAAGTGAAATACAAAGTTTGAATTTACAACCCAGAAAATGTGATAATATGAATCGGCGTGTTACTCCTGATTTTGGCCAATCACTTTAATTCTCGGAAATCTCGTTGATTAAAACTACTCAATTAATTCAAGGCAAACAAACAACGGAAATGTCCAAAGATTTTCTCAATGAAACTTATTCTATGCATTTTGTCTTCGGATTAACTTTTTGAATTGCACACAAAATCCCAATGTATAATTGAAATCCTATTTTAGGTAATTGGTAAACTTAACGTAGGCAGTCGTCTATGCTGAAGTTTGACAAACAAGCCCAAAAAAGAGCAAGTGACTCAAAAGCCGAACAGGACCATCGACAATCTCATAATGCAAGCAATCCACAAATATACAGAGACAGTCACAGGACAATTCAGGACAATGACTGCTTTACTACACCGTTCCACAGTTTGCGGAATGAATACAATGAGCACCTGTCGATGGCAAGTCAAGCAGGAAATTCAGAGGCGACCACACTGGAAAAAATGCACTTAAAGTATAATCGAGGGTTAGCAATGATAAACTTGAATTTCCCTACCCTAAATTAATTTATTAGGTATATGTATATATTTATTCTAATATGTACTGCAGATAGTTATTGAAATTAAATCTCTAGCTCATACAATGTCGATGTTATACTAGTTGTTAAAAATGTTTAAGAAAGTACGAAGGCAAAAAGGGGCGTGGAAAAAATATGAAATACGCCTAATCTGCGTACAAATACAACAGACCTTGAACCAAAAGAATCTCGGGGGACAACACGTTTGGCTATATCGACTCGGCTGTTGTTGCTGATCAAGTACATATTTTGATGTCTCCTTCTGCCTGTTTCATACATTCGCACAAATTTGATATACAATTTTTCCTATAAGATACATGGTATAATAATATTATAGATCGACAGTATCATGACGAGTACTTAATGTGGATACGTGAAATCTTTACGATAAATTTAAAATCATCTAGGATAAAATTACCAAGTCTTGCGGCTCCGCTTGATCGGGGCCATCTGCCATTTCCGACGGTCTACATAAAGTTGTTGCCAGTGCATAAAACATTCTGTGGAATTCCGGAAAATGAAGGGAAAAGAGGGCAGCCCAACATGACCAGCGGCCTATTAAAACAACAATGCCAACTACTGTCACTGCCGATTGGCGGCCCACTCCCCGGACAGCGCCCATGCACCTCCGTTTCCCCATCGGACCCCAAGTTGTCCATTTTTCAGTTGAGTTGCCCGCAGCGGTGAGTTTAATGACCCCCCTTGCGACCCTTGCCCCGCCAGATTGCAAATGAACTCTGCAACTACATATTAAACACCTGAAAATGCTGGTGCTGGTTCATAGGAAACCAGAATTTCCAGCGATAACAGAGCCATCAGCGGTGTTCGGAGGGAAAAACACAACACACACCGCAACCAAATTAACACGAGCAATATTGAAGAGGACGATTCGCAAAATAAGGGAAACTCAAAGCCAAATAAAAAACTAAAAAAAATATCTAAAATTCCAACAAAGGCAGCGAGATACGATTCAGATATTTAAGAAAAAAAGGCAGGCACAACGGAACAAGTAAAGCGTTTCGGGAAGATTGCAAAAGTCACAAAGGGTTTCCATGGATTCTGCTGCAATATATCGTACCCTCGAATTGTTCAATTTTATTGAATTTAGCTTATTTGAAAAAATGTTCAAAAGTACCCCTAATTTTTGTACTTCGACCAACTTCGAGGAGCTACATTTTAATGTTTGAAAGCCTAAACCTTAATTATTTAAATTAAAAGACAAAAAACTCTTTTCCTAATAAATACTATAACTATTGAATTAGAGATCAATAGACAAATTTAATATTGATTTCAACATATTTGAGTTTATTTGAAATATTAGCCTTTACTAAACATTTTAAAATCGTGTTTCTAGTGTAGATGGTAGGTATAGAAAATTTTCGAAAGCTAAGTCCCTGGAAAAACCAAAAATATATCTTTTTAATTCAAATTGGATACATTTGCTCATAGCTAGTGCTATCTTTTAATATACATTTTTCGTTCGACAACAGTCCAGCAACCCAATCGAAAGTAATGAACAAAATTTAATGAGAAGAAACGCTGTGGTCACATATACGGTAAGGGGCGGTGAAAATATTTGGAATAAACTCTGTCTGAGTACAAATACGAGTATAGTGGTCCTAAAGCAAGAGAAATTACGTCTCTATCTGTTACCGTCTACGAGACGTGTTCATACATAAAGACGGAGAGACGCCTAGACGGACGGAAAGACGGACGGACAGTCAGACAGTCAGACATACGACTGTTGATGCTTCTCCCTGTTACATAAATTTGCACAAACACAATATACCATTTGTACCTTAAGGTACATGATATAAAAACCAAGCCCAAAATAAATTAAATCGAATAAAAAGGTCACCGCATCACAACCAATTGCAGTGTCCAAGCTGCAAGTGTCCAGGCGACAATTGTCAAGTTGCAAAGGTCGCTTAAAATGATTGAGCACGAGGGAGCAGCCCAAAGTCTACATTAGCGTCAAAAGAAACACCAAAGCTGGCAGCAGAATGAAATTAGCAACAATAGCAACGGCAGCAGCAGCAGAAAGAGCAACAGTAGTAGTTGCAACAAAAGAGACAAAGTTTACGAACGGCAAACAGTAAAATCCGCGCGACAAAAGCAACAGCGGCGGCAGCCATAATATTTCGAGGGCAACATTTTCGAAAACGGCTGCTTTGTCCAACGGCTAAAACACAAAATTGAAAAATTCATAACAAGCAAAGCTGTGAATATAAAAAAAATATTGTATAGTGCACTGCACATCCACGGGCACGAGCCATTTAAGCCAGAAACCAAACGCAAACCCAAGCCCAAGCCCAAGCCCGAAACCAAAACCGAGGGCAAACCAGAAAAGCGAGGGGCACAAGCGGACTACACACGCGGGCTGCAGCTTTTGGAGGCAGGTGGCATAAAACATGTCGGCCAAAAGTGCTCAGTGGCGGGGACTTTGCCATGTGTCCTGCGCAGGATAACAGCAGCGACTTACCAAAGGCTTACCACCGATGCCACCTGCGCGTGAGCCAAAATCAAAACAAAACAACACAGTACACAAACCAAAACCGAGCCAAACAGACAAACAAAGAGTAAACAATCCAGAGACCCAATAAAAAGGAGCTAACTAAAAAATGGGAAAACAAAAACAGGGAGTACAAAACTTGTTTTACAAGGGATTTGACAAACAACACAGAAGCTTAGCAGCCGAATGGTAACAAACGGAAATTTCTATGTGCATCTGAAATTTATGAACAAACGCAACACCTGTTTTCCCCCTTAGGTAAACATCACACATTAGTGGGTGTCCTGTCGTGTTAACAAGGAACAAAGACCGAACAGGTATCTCAACTGCAACGGAAGACCAACCAAATAGTTGCAGCTATTTTAATTGAATTTTCTAGTGGCTTTACTCCGCTACGCAAGCGGAGCAAGATTTTCAATGTTTTTCGGTGTGCAATTCCACTTCAAAATGCATTTTTCATACAGTTTTTAAAAAGTTTGGCCCAACAATTAGTATGAACATTTTTGACAAGTAATTTTGTGTAATGCAATAAGCTACTTCAAAAACTATTTATAACATACAACAAAATATTCAAGCTTCGTATAAATTCCCACAGACTGTTAGATTTAGTGATTGTTCCGCCGTTACCCAAATTGTTATGCTGGGACAACCAATTTACGACATTAGCTTTCATTACCTAAACAAGTAACGCTTGTTCAAACAACCAAGAACCTCTTCTTTGAGTGCAATCTACATGTAGAACTGGAAGAGCGTGTGCCTTTCATAAAGGAAAATTGCATAAACGAAAATGAAAATGAACACAAACCCGAAACCTTCAGCACACGGCTTTTCTCTATAATAACGAATAAATAACTAAAAACAAGTAAATGGAGACGGCAGAGCAAAGCAAAAATCAACTCACCGGCAATGAATCGAATTTCCAGCTGGCAAAGTTGCCAAAATTTCTGAATAGTCAATGAAGAATATCATGTGAAATAAAATAAATCAACAGAAGAAAAGTCACACCTGCGGTTTGGCTGAAGCACCAACATAACATAGCATAACATGCAAAAAAAAAAAATATTGCAAAGATTTGATCTTGCCATTTAATTCTTATGCAGAGATGAATTATACTTTTTTAATTGCGCAGCTTGCAGCAATTTAAATATACAGTACGACCAATCGAGGCATGAGCCTTAGAGGCAAATTAGTTGCTCTATCAGGGAACGCTGAGTGTTTCATTCCATTTAATCTGTAAAAGCATTTCAATAATCACTGTTTAATTTAATGTATGGCTTGTGAACGCTCCAGTTTCGGAGGCCAAAGTTTGGCAGGACCGAAAAGCTTCAGCACTAACCTGAGAGGAAACGGACAAACGGCCAAAGGACAGCGGACGGAGGACAATTCAAGTAACCACAACGGACAGGAGCGTACATGGACGAACCTGCTCAGACACTGTGTCAACAATGTCTGACGAATTGTCACAAACCACGAAATTCTGTTGCTGTTGTTGTGCCAGCTGACAATGCGAGCGGGCGACAAGGACGAACAGGATACAGGCGCACACAGTGCATAGAATCCTAGCACCCGAAACGGAACCTGGGACAGGATAGTGCGGGCAATTTGCTGGCGAAAATTTGTACGCTTTTTGTGTATGTTTTTTTACTCTTTTTTTGTATGGGTTTTATATTTTATTGTTATCATTACTGGGTGTGTATGTATTTACAACAATGAAGCATGAGTTCCATGACGAAACCGAGAGAATACGCTTTTTACAGGGGTCAAAAACTTTGTCAACGAGCTTAGACCGAAAACCATTTTCCAAATTGTCAATATAAATATTTAACTTCAACTAAAAGGCGAGCTTCAACCCTAAAACATGATACAGTTATCCTCAATTCAAAACAAATTTCAACGGAAACTATGAAGAATTAAGGAGGCGTACGAAAACAATAGGACTCTTCAAAATAAGATTTTGTAATTGCCATTTGAGGACCTGTAATGATATCAAAGATTTGGCTCTTCTCATCTTAATATTCAATAGACGAGGTTCAACAATGCGCTTTATTTTCGTATTTAGTTATTTAAATGTAATCGCATTTGACTTACAATCGACTTCCAAAGCGTAATTATTTGCGAGTCTCTTTCGCTCTCCCGGGTATTTGTGTCGTTTGCCAGCTGGTTGCTTTTCCTTGAACTATCCATCGCAAAAATTCACGAAAAATGAATTGGAATTTTTATAAATAAAAAAACAACAACAACAAAAAGGTTACATCGAATGGCCAACATCCGAACAAATGCAATTGTCATTCAATCATTCACTTCCTCCCTGCGGTTTGATTGTTTGTTTCGCTTCCTCGACTGCTTGAATGCTCTGACCACCGTACACGCCCCGGAAAAGTCATCGCCCTCCCGCCGGGGGTGCCCCCAAAGTGCTACCCCAAAAATTTCCCGGACCCACGTGCTTTTCATGCTTTTGCGGCTACTCAGGCGGCTTTTTGCAGGCGTTGAAAATTTATGCAGAAATATTTTAATTGAATTGTCACCACGATTTTATTGTTGCTGCTCCACACAGTGTTTTTTTGTTGTTGATGTTTTTGTTCGTTTTCCCGTGGCTTTTGTAATTGTTATTATTGTAATCGTTGTTGTTGTTTTATTTGTTGTTTTCTTGTTGTAACCATAATCAACACCCACTTTTTTTCAAGCACTTTGTGCGAGTACTTTGCTCATTTCGTTCAATTCATTATTTTGCGAGATTTTAACTTTAATTTAATTTTTAAACACCTTTTGTGTGTTATATTTGATGTTTAACATTTCCGATGCTGATGCTGCTGCCGATGCTGCTGCCGCTGTCGCTGCCGCTGCTGTTGGTGTTGGTGTTGTTTTTATGTTTTTAATGGTGGCATTGTTTTTGTCGCCAGTGCTTGAATTTTGTTGCTTTTGCTGCGATGAGTTAATGAAATATTCAAGAGATTGCAGGAGATGGCCGGAAAGGAGGGCCGTTGCCAATAATGACAAGCATGTTAATGACACCGACAATTGGCCAATTACGTTGGAATGGGTATCGCTGGTGGACGGAATGAGTTTGGAAACTCCCGGAATTCAAACCGCACAACCCCAACGGCAGCGGCAACGGCAACGCCAAGCCCAACCCAACCCACAAGTCCCAAAAACCACCAAGCAACTTAGTTAAAAAACACTCCAAAGAAATGTTGGCCCCAATCTTTCCACTCACTCATTGCGAAAAAATTTCAACCATGATTTTCAATTTTCAACCGAATTTTTCAATCGCATTTCGGGAAGGGGAATGTCTGAAATGTAAACCAAAACAATTTCCTCGATGCAAATGAATATTTTGAGCAGAGGCCACAAAAACACCTGCTAAACGCTGGCACACATGTGCAACGGACGGGGCACTGAAAGAAAAAAAGGTTCTTGCAAAACTATTCCCATGAATATCGTTGTGAACAAGTTTATTAAACCTCCTTAAATGCGTTTCTATTAATCTGCAGGTATGATGTGTCATCAGAGAGCATAAAGTTTAAGGCATTTTTTTTTGCCAGATGGAATTTTTTCCGTTAAAAAAACAAAGGATTCCCAATTATACAGTTGGCTTAAATTTTAATTTGTCAAGCTTGTGAAATGGAAATTTGATTTACACAAAGGTATCTTACGATGTTTATACGATTTTTGACTGTGTATTTTGCTTATTGAGTGGTAGTGAGAGCACATATCCCCATATCCCTTTTTGTGAATTTCGTTTACCTGGCGGATATGGCGGCATTGTCATGATAAGTAAGCTTTTCTCAGCCCGGCACTCGTTTCCTTAGCTTTTCTTTGCCACTTTCTCGTCCTTTAACTTTGTCTCATCCTGTAAATTTCACTCCAGAATTACCAGCCGCTCAGCACTTTTCAATTACATGGAATTGCCAAAAAAAATGGAAGGTAAAAGGTTTATAGGTGCTGTCTTATTGCAAGGTATCAGGGTGCATAAGCGTCGGGACTTTTTCAAATACCATTTCTCGAAATAGGGAGGGGACTTACGACTAAAAATTATTTTTGCAAATACACTACCCATACTTTTAGGCGACTCAACGGGAAATTCTTCAAATTAATTGGTCTCAGACAAAGGATGTACCTCGGGTCGATCTCCATTGCAAGTCCTGTAGCAGTTAAGCAAGCAGATCAAGTAGAAACGCTGTAGTCGAGATATCTCGACAAGAAGATACCAACTACCTCTCTTCTTTATCAACTATATCGTATTATACCACGTAGCTTTAGGTACAAATGGTATATTATTTATTTTATTTATTTATTTATTTAAAGCTAGCAAATAGTATAAAACTAAGAGCTATCTTGAAAAAGTTCTCTCAGACGGAAAGACAGACATGTGGATATGACTCGATCGGCTTTTAGGCCAGAGCTGTTTCCTTCTGCCTTGTACTTTTGTGGTGAATGGTACAAGAAAACGTAAAGTAACATTTAAACAATTTGCCTAAATTTTTTTACAAACTGCAATAGGAGCCAAAGTAGAATGGTGCTCTCTAAACCCCCTTTTAGAAATATCCAATAATTTACATATTACAATATTAACAATTAGAAACGCTGTAGTCGAGATTTCTCGACAACGAGGTATATTAAATTCGTACGAATATGTGTAACAGGCAGAAGGAAACGTCTCCGACCCCATAAAGTATATATATTCTTGCTCAGCATCACTTTGTTCTGGAAGATGGTAGGAGCTAGAGATGTAATTCATGCACCTCATACACTTCTATATGTATACATGTGCTGATTGTTTGACGGATCGAAGTCGAAGAGACGGAATGACGACATCCGACGTTTGCAGCAGCATGCCGTTGCCGCGGCAAGGGGGGTGAATCTTTAATTGGCCAAATCGTCTATATTATCTGGACGTAATTTTTCATGCTCAGCGGACTCAGTGGACTGAAATTTATGTTCCCAGCTCTTAAAATTTCGAATACATATCTTTGTAAAGTATAAAGCAAATTCAAAGGCGGAAGGGGCTGCGCAAAAATTTTGAAATTATATTAAACGGACCTAATGCAAATGGTTTTTTTCTTTCTAACTCTTATTTTTCCAAGTTATGGTCAAATATGTAGAAGCATGCAAATTTTTAGGCAAGATTTTGAAATAAAATCAATCTGCCTGCTTTAATAAGGCACAAAAAACAAAAAGATTGCATCTTTAGCTCTCACTATCTCGGAGAACGACGTGTTTATACATACATACATATATCTATATACTTTATGGAGTCGGAAACGCTTCCTTCTCCCAGTTACCTACATTGCACAAACTGAATATACCATTTGTACCTTAAGGTACATGGTATAAAAAGGAACTTACAGCATTTTCATATAATTGCAGTGAATTATTTTCTCTGGCGCAATATTTCTAGAAACTTTCCACCCTTCCCCGGTCTTTATGCCCTGGATCCCGGATCCTGGTTACAGGATGCGCGATTCCGGGAACTGGATCCTGCGGCCCGCGCTGTGCTCATCAAATCTTTCTGCTAATCTGCAGGCAGCCAGGTGGCAGGCCAAATAAACAAACAAACAATTACAGCCCCAAAATGCAAAGGCGACGCCAAAACAAAGGAACAGTGTGAGCGAAAATAAAATGGAAATGCGTTGTTCACTCTACACACAAAAAAATGTCATTCCCATAAAAATTAATTCTTAAAAAATTACCAAAATGAGTACAATTCAATTTCGATAAAGCATTCAACGAATTTCCCTGTATTAATGTGATGACCTTATGTGATTTGCTTTATCCCATATATGGTGGGGTGTATTTTGGTTCTATAAAACTTTATTATAATTTTAGCTATTTTATATTTCTCAATTTTCACTCTTAAGTCGAAAAAATTCATATATGGCACGTGATTTGCTAGTGAATCAAAATAATTCAACAACAGTGTCAGTTATTTAAATTCATTTGGGGTTTGAGCCATAACATAAAATCTAAGAAGTTATCCTTTGTAACTTTCAACACTTTCATTAATTATTATAGTGCTTCTGTATTTTTAAAATAATTTATTTGAATGGGGTTTCCATTTGTCCTATTCCTAAACTTCTAATAAAACGTTGTGGACATTTTCTCGAGTGCAGCCAGGGGAGGGAAAACGGGAAAGCCGGGAAACACGGGAGACAAAACCAGCCGCTGTCATCATTTTGTAAGGCAGCCACAATGCGCCTTGTGTCTTAAGATGTTAAGCCTTGTTTTTGCGTCAATTTCCCTTTTGGATGAGTTTGCGGTTGACGTGCAAATAAAAATAACACATTCGCAATAACAATAATCTCTCTCGCACCCACATGTCTAATTACACTTGGCGAAAAGTGGGGGCTCTGGCACGGAAAGGAATGCTGCAGGATGTGTGCTGAGGGCCTGCAACAATGCTAGGCCTGCTAAGCTGCCAAGCCTTTCGGATTATCCCCATTGCTTAGCACTTTTCCATCCGCATCCACCAATTCGGGGACGGAAAGTGGTTGTGTAATTAAATTTCCCCGCAAAGCCGCCCCACTCCCCACTCAGAATGTTGGTTTTCATTGCGATTAAATGGCAATTGTTTTGTTCATGCTTATGCAAAGATAATCAAGTGTGGAAAATCCTCTAATGGCGAGCGCAAAAAACAACCGAAAAGGTATGGGGAAGATATTTTATTCTATACGGATATTTATATTTATTTATATTTATTTTATATTTATTTTCCGATTGGGCGCTTGGGAGTTACATTTTAATGCAATTACTGAACCAGTTATTGAAGTCCAGGCGCAACAGAAGCTGAGATAGTGATGTGAAAGCAGTTAGCGATTTGGTGGTCTCCAAAACCCGGATGACTGTTGTCATTTCTTGGGTGAACTGCTTCTCGAGCTGCTTTACGTTCTCCGAAAGACCCTCGTAACAGGTTGTGTCGCGGTTCAGACTCAGGAAGTTCTCGCATATTGCAAACACCTTCATGACGGTGCCATTGATGAGATCGGGCGATGATAGGAAACACCCGGACATAATGTTGGACAGGAATGTATTGTGCGCCTTGTAGACGCTCTCAAATTCACCTTGGTTTTGGATCACATCGATGAGAACGGCGAACTGAGTGGACAGCACATCAGTTTGAATGTAGTCCCACAAACTGTTCAAAAAGAACATCAGACGGTTGCGAAATAGCAAGACATTGTGCGGCACATATCCAGGCATGGCCTTCGAAGTCCAAGTATTCTTGCTCCAAACCGCTTCGAAACCGATCATGAGACTTCGAACCGATAGCAGGAAGCGAAAGAGAATGTTATAACGATCGAGCGTTTTCGGAGAGAACATTAAAGTCAGGGGCCATTTCAGGAGGTACTTCAAATTGAGGCATTGAAAGTCCTGAAAGCCACGACTCTCGTCCAGATCTCCCTCCTCTTTCATGTAACATAACGTGAAGTCCTTAACTCGTTCGGTCATGCCCACGAACGCGGCTGCCAATTGAAAGCACCGGCCGAATTTTCTACTCCCCGTTATGGTAGTCATGGTGAGCTGGCGCAAAAATTCCAAAACGAAATCGACACGGTCCAACAGATATAGGTCCTTGAACAGTCGCATGTGCCGCACGAGGTTCACCTCCTTCACAGTGACCTCCGAAAGCCTTTTACTGGCGTGCAAGTTCAACATATTGACGACCTCCTCGATACGGTAGGGATTGATTTTATCCTCATTGCCGATATCCGCGATCATCTTAAAAAACTCGGTTTCCCGATCGCTCCACAGATTGTGGGTGTCTTCGTGCGACATCTGCGACATTCGCACTTCCGATTGATTCTGCTTTTGGGCCTCTATCTGAAAGAGGAGCGCTGTCTGTCCCACAAACAGGATCTTTTCCATCAGATCGAACGTCAAAAAAACCGGCTTTTGTACTATATTAATATCGTATTGCCAGATATTGGTCTGCCTGCTGTAGTCAGGAGACGGCGGTGCATCAGTGTCTGAGTTTTTCACATTGGCCGACGTGAACTGGATCAAGAACTCCGAATGCACTTCCTCGAGACCGCCGAAAAGCATCCAATTGGCCAGGCTCGAGAAAAACGCCTCCTTCACCGGCTTCGTGACCGTTTCGACGATAAGATCCAGCTGGTCATCGCCGTGGCCCGACTGCTGGAACAAGTAGCTGAGCATAGCGCAGCCCGTCACCTGCTTGACCTCGGTATCCTGGATAAAGGCCTGCAGGAGCTGCAGCAGCGGCAGCTTCGATTGTATTGCATGATGCACATAGCAAAGGGAGGCGGGCCTGGCCTTCTGGCAGTACTCCTCCAGTCGCATCACCTCGGCGCGATAGTCCTCCAGGGCGTTATCGATGCCCTTGCAAAACTTAATGTGGAAGAAGCCACTCCTGGGTTCTCCAAAGTTCAGCGACATCGATGGCAGTTCCGATTTATCCGAGCTTTCGCCATCGTCCGGCAAGCCCCGGATATATCTGATGACTTTCTTGTAGATGTTTACGGTTAACAAAATGTCCGTGAGGATATCTCGCTCGCAAGGATGCATGAATTTATCAATTGCAATGTTTAACAAGAAGGCCTTCAACTTGTCGACGTCCGGATTTTGACTCAAACAAGATAACAGCATTTCGTGCAGCATGGTGGAAGCTGTTTTTCTTGGCAAAATATGTGTCACTTTTTAACAAAATTTTCGATTTGCTTGTGAAAGTTTTTGACAAATATTTCGATAGCTTCTACGCATGGGTGCACTCATCTACTATCGTGTATTAGATAGCACGCGAGAATGCCGATGTTATCGAAATTGTGATGGCAAAACATGTATGCCACTTTTTATGAATGTTTCAAGACAAATTCAGTAGCTAGTTGGATTCTTCTTTGTACATTATTTATTATATAACTAAATATACTAATTGTTATTGCAATTTCTTGTTTCCAAAATTGTAAATGTAAATAAAATTGTAATGTAAACGTAAATAAATAGCCACTTTCTTGGCTAATAACAAAACAAAAAATATATTCAATATGTATACTATTGCGAAAAGCGAGTATTAATTGATTTATTTAATATGAAAGACAAACAAGTGATTAGAAAGAAGTGAAAAAACTACTGCTGAACCAATGTGGAAAAAGCTGTCAAGACAAATTTAAAGTACGATGCATCCAAAAATGGTATTACCATTACCTATTATTTTAAAATCCAGTGCGTTCTATTAAAGTTCTATCAGACGGAAGTTCTATTAAAGTTCTCTCAGACGGAAAGAAAGACATGTGGATATGACTCGATCGGCTTTTAGGCCAGAGCTGTTTCCCTCTGCCTTGTACTTTTGTGATGAATGGTACAAGAAAACGTAAAGTAACATTTAAACAATTTGCCTAAATTTTTTTTACAAACTGCAATAGGAGCCTAAGTAGAATGGTGCTCTTTAAAACCCCGTTTAGGAATATCCAATAATTTACATATTACAATATTAACAATTAGAAACGCTGTAGTCGAGATTTCTCGACAACAAGGTATATTAAATTCGTACGAATGTGTGAAACAGGGAGAAGGAAGCGTTTCCGACCCTATAAAGTATATATATTCTTGATCAGCA
Organism: Drosophila ironensis; assembly: GCA_021223825.1. Taxonomy (NCBI): domain Eukaryota; kingdom Metazoa; phylum Arthropoda; class Insecta; order Diptera; family Drosophilidae; genus Drosophila; species Drosophila ironensis. The sequence continues at coordinate 653,410 of JAJJHQ010009506.1, read as the reverse complement.
CCAACAGCCAAGTCGACCTAGCTATGTCTGTCTGTATGTATGAACACGTCGCTCTCCGAGATGGTAAGAGCTAAAAGAATAATTATTTTCGCTTTAGGTCCGCTATATGTGTACGCAGATCGAGTATATTTCAAATTCTTGCCACGCCCCTTTCCGTCTTCGTAATTTGCATAAAACTGTATTTTCTTCGACATATTTACCCATAACTTGGACAAAATAAGAGCTAAAGACCTATTTTGTTGCAGTAGGTCCGTTTGATTATTACGAAGATAATGTAATTCTCGCAAATTTGCCACGCCCCTTTCCGCTCTCGCATTTGTAAAAAAATCGATATCTTAGAAATGGTAAAAGATGGAGACACAATTACGTCCTGATCGGACAATAAATAAAGAAGATATGACCAATTAAAGATTTACCCACCCCCCACAGCAACGGCATACCGCGGCGAGAGAGGTACATGGTATCTCGTTGTCGAGAAATCTCGACTACAGCGTTTCTACTTGTTTTATCCAAAGCATGGCAGTTTCTCACCGTTAATGCCTGGGATAACCCCCAACATTTGGCCTATTAAATGAATTGCATTCAGGTTTATCTCATGAAGGTTGTCGTAATTAGGGCTACGTACTGCATAAATATCGTGGATCCCAATGGTGTCACTATCGAAAGCTCATGGTTGGAAAAATTATGAAATCGTTTCACACATACCAGAAAAAGCACAGCAACGCACCTGTCAACCTGTTATCAACGTGCATCAATCTAATCAGCTGTGCCCCAGCAAGTTTGCCGCAAAATCTTGGCGAGCATTTCCCTTGCTCCCCGTTTCAATGTCATCATTTTCGGTTTCTGTCCTTGTTTTTGTTCTTGTTTCTGTTTGTGTTTTTGTTTTGTTATCCCGTGTCACGTGTGTCAGGGACTTTGCGTCAACAACAAAGAAAAATAGAAAATTTCCGGCGAGACAAAGTTGAGTTTTCGAGAGGAAAGTTTGAAAATTGGGGAAAGCGGAGAAACGAAAGTGTTAAGTTCGTGCACTTTCCCACTTGGCACACTAATTGATCTCAACGGGCGGATTAGAAGAGCAAACTAAATTGATAGGTTTAAAGCAGAAACTTTGATGTATGCTGTTTACTGGGGATGGTGTGCGGAAGGGAATGTGTGTGCTGAAAAGTTTATCGGGTGTGGAAAATAGTTGGCCCCATTCCGGCGACTGTTGCCAGAGACTGCACACACATTCAGGGCGAGAAATCCTGGGGATTTTCCGACGACACACTTTTGTTTTCATGGGCAAAGTACTAAAGGTATTTACCTAAATAAGTGGGCCAGAACTTTCTTTTCGGGCTTGGGCTCTAACATGCCGCTGGTAATGCTGGTAATTAACTTAAGCTCAAATGGCAACTGGGCCTAAATTTCACAAAGAACTGCTCAATAAAAACAGTCCGCAAATATTCAAAATGATTATAGGTGGATTTTTAGATGAAAAGCTAGCCGACTAATTGAAACGTGAGAGGTGAGTGCAATTTCTTGCGCACCACTCCCCTGCAGTGCCCGTCTCGCTGGACGCTCCTATTTTTGTACCACAATCAGCCAAAGTGATCCGGGGGATAGAAAATCGTCTGGGGCGCGCAGACAAATGACTTAATTACTTTTTCAAGGCGGTTAATTAGTTTCGGCCAGAGCAGAAACCAAACGAATCTGGTCAACGAACGATGACAGAAGTGGCGACTGGAAATGGAAAAGAAAAAAGGGAGAAAACCCAGAGGAGCTGGGTGCGAGTCACAAAGTTGAACATAAATTATAAAAAATTGAAATGGCTCGAACGGGGCAGAAGGACAACCGGGGCAGAGCTAAGCATTTATTGATGCTGTTAACACTATTAGGCCAGGTCCAGGTCCCCCCAAAACTAATTTATACAATGGCATTTATCCAAAGACAATCCGCACACAGTGGGCGCAGAGCGGCCTAATTAAATTTATCTGAAATCGCTGGGAATCTGCGATTTGCAGCAAATTTTATTTGTTGGCCATTAAACTGGATAAACTGTTTTCGCGTACTTAATGAATTATTAAGCTTATTTGACCGATTGTGTGGATGTGCGCGAAAATTGCATATTCAACGCTGTGCCTGTACATTTTCCCGCTGCGCGTAAATGTCCATTGTTGACCATTGTGCGGGGCAGTCAAACAAATAACTGAAATACAATTTATACATAAATTAATGGACTATCGGTCGGGGGCGTGCTGCACTTTCGCTTCCTCATTTCCCTGCTCATTTTTCCCTCCTTGATTTCCTTCGATTGTTTTTCCGCATTAACGCCCTCTTCCGCCGGCCTTGTACAGGAATATATATTAAATGTAATGGCGGCAAATGTAATGATTGCAAATATAGACGTGGTTCTCTGCAAATATATTGAAAATACATTTCAAACTACTCGTATGCCCTTAAGGGCGGTTACATACACTGATTAAAACATTTTCACGGAAACCATACGTATCATTAAAGTATGGAATGCCTAGCAGCTATCTATAATAAATATTTTTATAACACATTGATTTTAAAACAGAAAAATTTAATTTAGACAGAAGTTGTAAAATAAATATGATTGGGCGATTTTTAAAATCTGGTATAGAGGTCCTTTTCAAAACCTGGTATAGAAGTATCGAAAAATTTACTAATTGCAATATTAAAAATTAATTTGTGTTGTAAAAGGAAGGCGTCACAATCAACATAACTGAGTACAATTCGTTTGTTTTCTATTTAACACTCGGACGTTCCAGTAAACAACACAACAAAGTTTTAAAAGAGCACTTCAAAATTTAAGCAAATACTTATTTTTCATAAACTAACTAATACCAACCACAAGCAACGAACCACAAATGATGGATATACGCGTATTGACACGTCCTGTCAAACCGGAGGGGTGGACACGCCTTCTGAAAATAAGAGGACTTTTGCATGTAAGTGATTCGATGACAGAGGTTCGTAGCAAGAGTTTACCCGGTACTAACCGGCTCACAATGGTGCAATAGGGAAGGAAGTTTTAAAATAAATATGCTAAAGCGATTTATAGAATTTGTATTATAAGACAGAAAAATTATTAATGTCGAAAATAAAGCTAGTTAAGTCCCTTTAACCCTTCTTTAACTTACTCAACTTTAACAAAGTAAGTACTTAACACCATAATTTTATGTTTCAGTATTAATAATACGACTATTTTAGTATATTCTAGTTTATATTGCCGAAAATGTACTCATTACGACATTGTTGCTTTCCAGTTGATCGAAAAGATACAGAAAAAGAAAATATAACGTATTGGCGAGTCGGCGAATGGCCCTGCAATTCGTTGTCTGGGCGGTGCGTGTTTTATGAGACTATTAACCGGATCCGTGGATCCTTCGGAGTTGAGTCCTGAAGCTCGGGGCTCAGATTAATTGCTTGCTATCTTCAAATTACTCATACGGCCCGTGGTCCCGCTCGCGCCTTTGTTCACCGGCGGCCCCCTGCTGTCCTGTGTCATTTACATTAACCGTTGCCAGCAACCGATTCAGTTTCAGCTTCAGCTTCAGTTTCAGTTACAGTTACATTTTCAAGTCCTTTTCAAGACCCCGCGGGCGAAAAGGAGTTGCTGCCGGAAGCGGGCGCTCGTAAATTACCTGAATAATGCAAAATAACAATATTCACCCATTGTTCTTTACGCTTCTCCATCGCGAGTGGTTCTTGCTTTTCGCAGCGGTGATTATCTGCACAGGTTTAAATGGAATTTGAATTATTCGCAAACAGCAGACACCGTCTGAGCGGCCCTTCTCAGGAAGGGCCATTGTTCGTACTTTTTCCGAAATAAAAGCTTTTGGAAACTTCACCATGGCAAGCAATTAAGATTGAATAATACGAATTTTCGGAGAACCTAAAATGCAGCCTTCTTCTGTTAGGGGATTTTGAAGCCGCCAATATGCTTTTTGACCCAATACTGGAAGACTCTCTTTCGTAAATATTTGACGCGCAAAAGGCATTTATTTGTTTATTCTTCAAGACCCCGCGGGCGAAAAGGAGTTGCTGCCGGAAGCGAGCGCTCGTAAATTACCTTTTCATTTACATTTGTTTGTTCCCTTTTTAAATTGATTTCATAATTAAAAAATATATTTGTCATTATTAACTATAATTAGTTTTAATGAAAAGCTATCGCTGTGAATGCTGCCTGGGGTGCTCTTCAATTCATAGAGATCTGCGAGGGTTAAAAATAAGAGTGGCCTAAGCAGCTCTAACATTCTTTCCTTGTGGGCGCATATCGGATTTCATCGTTTTAATTAAGTACCCAAATTATAATCAATGCATTAATTTATAAGTATTCCTCTACTTCCTGCAATTCTTTGTGCCTACATCAAAGGCCCCATAACAACGGCCAAATGGGCGCTATATATTACGTTTACTTGCGCGATATTGGGCGTGCGTTTTGCGGGGATATACCATATATTATATGTACATATATACGGCACATAATGTACCCCGCATATACATTATATCTGTGTGCGCCGATAAATGATGATGTTCATTATGGGTGGCGCGTCTTTTGCGATTTAATTAAAGCTCGATTGGAAGACGGGCGGTGAAATGGCTGCCGGTGGCCCGACAGGTGGCTGTAAGTTGGGCGACTTGTGACTGGGGGTGGGCGGATAGGCATAAGGACGGGAACGGGGAACTCCGTGATTGCTTTGCATGTTGGCCGACGATTTTTCATTTGGCGAGAAGAGCGGGGGCATCGTCGACATCATCGATGAATTGCCGTTGCCATTTAATAGCCTGATGGTGCCGACCGATTGCTTTACCACTTTCGCTCCTTCCACTGCCCCCTCCCCCGCCCCTTGGTCCCTCCCCTTCTTGCCCCACTTGCCAGCCCCTCTGCCCCTCCACGCACTTTCGTTCCTGGTGCTGCACACGTTCCAGTTTGTTGCTGCCATCGTGCACGTAATTTCCGTTTCCGTTTCAGCGACGGCAGCCGGTGACACGCGACAGCTGTTTGCACATACTTAACGCACACACACGCACCGGGCCGCACAAGGTGCACTGCAAAAAATTTTGAGTTTGATTGTCAAAATGAATGCATGTATCCGCATAAATATATTCATGCTGAACAGAGTAAGTTACCCCTGTCATATCATTTATTATTTATTTATTAATTTGTTTATTTATCTAAGGCTAACAAATAGTATAAAACTAAGAACTAACTTAGGGCTAAGAGCCAGAGCAGCTAAGGTCTTCGGCTCGCAGTAAAACTAATGGACTAATGGGTTATGACTATGTACAATGAATATTATATTACTAGAAAATTACATAAAAGATTTGTTAGTATTCAAATATTGTAATAGATTTGGCAGCTGTTAAGGAACTTGAGGATGTTTTCTATGTGGGGTTGGCTCTTGTGGATTAAAGGATTAAAATTCAACGAATTTGGTATGATATTCGTATGCTCGTAATAATTGATATCTATTTTACCACATCTTTCAAGGTATTTCAGGGATATTTTATTTTAGAATGATAATGATAAGCACATTTATAGGAAAGTAGCGGGCGCACCGGGAAACCGGGAAATTCTCCCAGTGCAGTGCCAGGGACGCAGACGTTCGGATAGGTAGGCTTACATGGCCCTGGGTTTGTTTGCATTTGCGTTACTATGCCATTGACTGCGAATCGGAGCGTGAAGGCCATTACAAGTCTGATTATATTGAATCAAAGATTCAATATTTAAAATTGCACGCACACAACTCAGTCCTTTCCCGGGGCGCCTTCCGCCCACTTTCCCGCCCGTTTTCCTTCCCCGCTTCCGCAGTGCGATGTTAACAGTTTCTGCGGCGGATATATTGTAAATGTTTGTCTGTGCGTGTCGCTTTATGAGGAATCGAGGTGGAAATGAGTCACTGGATTTGCGTGGGCCCGTACCCCCCATATCTGGGCGGCAGAAAGGATGCGGGGCCGAGCATCCCTGACTTGGCTGCGAGTCAAGCGGAAAGTGCAAACAATTTTAAATTATTGCTCAGACACACAACGCAGTCAGTAATAATGAGTGAACAATTTGGCGCCTTTATTTTATCATTCAATGCGAAAGGCAGTGTGTACGGGTATACGAGTGTGTTTCAGTTTATGAACACTAGCCTTCGGAACAAATTCATGTCTTATCTAAACTCACTGAAAAATGAACTTCAAATTTCCGAGTAGCAAAAAAATGTTCACCTTTTTGCCTTGCCGTAAGCAATTGACCCAGGGTAAGTATAGTCCGAAGCTTGGGAAAGCCTTTATCTTTGCTTTTTGATAGGTTCCAAGAGGTTTTGTTATACAAGATGATGGCTGTCCTGAACTTTGGGATCCTCATTCCGAAACTCTCCAAATTCCTTGGGACTCTTCGCAGACGTATCATCCATTCAGCCCCTGTACTAGTATTTCTAGTGGTGCCTGGATTCAGCTTTATTGCCACAGAAGTATGTCCTGTAGGGACTTTTTATAAAGAGTCTAAGATCCCGGAAGGGCTTTGCCAGATAATTTGTAACTACGTTGAGCTATTGATAATTTCTATGATTTGCGTACAACTGTTCGGTTAGGTCGCCAGAAAATGGCCAACAAAGAAACTAAGGAATAAATACATTCCGCAATACCTTCCAACATCCGCCTGCGGGGGTGGGAGCTCTTGGTCTTCAGGCCTTTGGGCCACCACACACCTGTCAAGATATTTTATGGGAGCAGGCAATAAAAATTGGGGTCTGCTGATGAAGCTGATGAGGGTTGGACTAACTCAATCTCAGTTTAAATTTAAGCGCTGGCAATTATTAGCGCCGTCAAGTGCGAACCCCAAAATACGGGAAACCGGCAGGAAATCCGGTGGGGAAAATGGGGGAAAACAGCCCCTTTTTATGCATCATTCATACGCTTAGCGTGTTAATTATCCAGAAATTCGGTCTATTAAAGTTTTAGCATCCGCATAAACCCAGAGATACAGTGGATACCAAATGTAAGAGCCCAGTACGTTGGTAAGAAAAAAAGGGTGAGTATGTCTATATAACATACATATGTAAATGTAACATCACTCAGATAGAAGATAATTCTTCTTTTTGCATTTTGGCGATAGAATTTAGTTATCTTCCGGTGTTTCTGGGGTAATTTAAGAAAGCCTACTACATTTAACGGTCACTTTAACATTGGGACTTGCAGAACTAAACCTTGTTAAATTTTTTAGGAGAACCTTTTTGAAAAAACAATTTTTTGGGAAATGCATTCCTTGTTAAGGTACAATGATTTAAACAATTTTAATGCTTAGTTTTATGTGGGCGAATATGGTCTGATACTTAAAATCTGATAGCCGGCAAGTGGTAAACTTTGTTGCAAACAGTGTTTTCATTGGCTATAGCAAATAAAGAGTAGCCGTGGTCCTGCCCACAGTTTCTACTGTACCTGCACACCAGCCGCCTTAAACGTAATTAATGAAAGCGCACTTAAATCATTTTTGTGCGTGGGCAAGAAAATCCCCATCAAGCCAAAACAAAAAGCAGGAGCTGGAAAAAAGAATACAATTAGTTAACAAGGCGGGATGAGTGAAGGACGTGGGCAGGGAAGATGGCGACACAGAGGGACGGAGGAATACCCAAAAATCCAGAAAAGCGCCGGGCGCGCGCTAAAACGTTTCAATTTTTCATAAATATTCAAAAAGGTAACAAAACAAGAACGCTGCGAGGTGGTGGATAACAACAGCTGCCCCATTTTTTGTACACTTTTTTGCTAATTCTTGTTGTACCTTTTCGTTTTTTTAGGTTCGCAAGGAGCCGGATTTCTCATTCAACGGTCAGCTCGGAGATTCGGCTTCGTTATCGCCTTTGTATTTCCGCAGAGGTGTTGTTGGGGTCCGCGGCACACGTCCTTCTCGCCAGCCAGGACATCCCGCACACACCGGTCCCCTTGGGTCCTCTCTGCGGCACTCATTGCTCCACCGGAGTGGACAGCAAATAAGTTATGGGCCCAAATAAGGGCCCCTTGAAACAGGGCCCTCGGAATACCCTTCACGCAAAGTATAAAAGTATATTTTAAGGTTGTAAGAAGATTTTCCATAAACTTTAATTCAAGCCAAACCCACACATCTCGAAAAACGCATTGACACAAGGCAACTACTTACAACTAAATCTATTGATGTCTATGCAAATGAACGTTTTCCGTTTCCGTGGTAGAATCGTAAACGACTGGACAGATTTGATGAAATATATTTTTTGGGTTCAACGGGATTCGAGAATTGCTTAAATTCTTAAGAGAGGAAAATTCGTGACATTTGCTCAATATAACCTCTTCATATGTGGTTTTCAAGGGCTGACTTTAACAAATGCGATTTTTCCAAAATTTAATTATTTCATATAATAAAAATATTAGAAAATATAAAAATATCTATCATGATTTAATGCACTTCAAATCGGCGTTTAAATTATGGTAATAACTATTTTGGTGGTCGAAATATGTGGCAACTCTCGAAAAATAAAACTGAGTAACAGCTCTAACTAATTTTAATACGAGTATCTACTTATTTTTGTAAGTCCAGAGAAGATAAGATTTAAATGGATTATGCTAGTCTCTATTTTCAAATGGATTACGCTAATCATGGTTGTTGAATATATGTGGAGGTTCAGAGAAGGTTTAAAGTCAAATAAACTTATGTATAAAATGAAGTAAGCTCAAAACGTAAGATCCAAAAATCAATGGGGAAGTTCAAAATCTTCTGGGTAGCTAAATAAATGTTTTTTTTTCATGATTTCAGTTCTAAGATTATTTAGGCTTTAAATTTTGCTTCGACATACTTTTCAGTAACTTTTCATACTATAGAGTATCTAAATAAACAACGGAAGCAGCAACAGCAGCCAAAGAAAGCGAAAAAAGAAAAAGTTTTTCGATTTAAGCAATTTTTATGCTTGCTGGGCTCACAGGGTATCAGTGATATGCAGGACATGCTCTCTATATGCACTACATATAACATTATTTCATGTGTACACCACATGAATGCATGAATCCGAGACATCAAATAATAACTGTTTCAACAGAATTTAATAGATTAATAAATAGATAATAAAATAAATTTGTTCGTTATTAGAAGTTAAGCAAATCATATGTATACTTAATTTATAAGCTATATAGTAAGGTATATGCCGTCGAAACACTATGCGTTTAGTGAATAACTAGGCTATGGTGGCCAAAGAGCGTCCGAAAATTAATGCAAATTTATATCGTGGAAAACTTTTCAATTTGTTTCTATTTGCCTCTCCCTCCGTTTTTTGTCATTTGTTGCAGCGCCCCACAGTCTCGGTCTCAGTCTGGTAAGTATTTTGTATTTAACATGCACAATTTGGCCATTTTCGAGCCATAATTAACGTGCCACCAATGCATATAGATCGCTCGAAGGACCAAGGACGAGGTCACCGAAGGGAGCTTTTAGAGTAATCGGGGAGAGAAGGAGAACGAAGGGTGGCCGGGGAATTATCCTTAGGGTCGTGTCTAGCAAGCTGGGCAGTCAACCACAACGGCCACCTTGAATTATTCCAGAGGGGTTTTCGGTACTAGTTACGCCTATTAACGCCCCCTGAAACACCAAAAAGAAATATTGCTTTCAGCGACACTAGTTAACCTAAATGCTTAGTAATGTTATTTATGTACCTACCTTTTTTAAGAATTTTAAATAACTTTACACTCATTATGAGCCATAATTTATTAAGTCAATTTAATAATAAAATGCAATTGAATGTTTGAATCAAGAAATGAGTGAGCAGTCTGAAGCAATTAAAATAAAATCCCGTATTAGGATTTAAAAGATTAATATTACAGCTAGTACAACTAAAAAACGTCCTGTGGCATTCAGACAAATGATTTTTCAACACTTACCTAGCCGCAGTACCTACATTATTTCAAATCAACATTTTTGTCCGGTGCACTTTTATCACCTTACAATTTAAGGACCCATCGCCTGTAGGCAACTTGGAATGAAAACGAGCCCAAGCTAAAACACTGGAGTGAGGACGAATGGGACGGGGCCAAATGCCGCAATCAAGTTATTATTAAGTTTTTCTATTTATCCAACATAATTCATAATTTGTTTACAAAGCGTATAATAATATTAACGTCTTGTCTCAGCTTTAGCGCCTTCTCCCGTCCCCTCGTTCTCTTGTCCGTTTGTCCGCTTATCCGTCTGTCTGTCCTAAGTCGGAATCCGGAAACTTTGCTACCGGAGAGTAGCCCTGGCATCCCTCGAACTGCTCTCACTTGCTATTTACCACAAAGCTTCGCTGTCAGCGTGGCAGGATAATCAGCTTGGAAGTCAACGTGGGCTTTCCTTATTTTATCCCTCTCACTTTTTTGTGTTTCGTATTTTTTCGAACTTCTTTGTTGCTACCAGCACGGAAATCACATTAGTCAGGGCCGCAAAAAAAAAATTGAAAAATATTATACGATGAAAGGAGCGGCGCAGAACCGAGGGTCAGCCATTTCCATTTTTCCGCGAAAAGTTTCCAGACTAGAGATGGTAATATTAATTAAAGTCCGCGTTTTTTGCGTAGATCTGATTCAAGGCTGATACGTTTACTAAGAGGTGTGCCATGCCAAGCAATAATGGAAATGTTTTAGCGTTGCAAAAAAAATTAATAAAATTTTGCTCAACATATTAACATACTATAGAAAATGACAATACTATAAGCACATATCGACACATTTCCGCGAAAGTATCGTATGTAGCTTTTTCTCGAAATTGAGATTTTAATGCAAAATGGTTGGGCACCTAAAATCTCACTACCCTGTAAAGCATAGGTGGGCACGAAATCTAACGGTCGGAGCCGCAGCCGCAACTTGGGAGCCGTCCAAAAAAATAAAAAAAGGGTCTCCGTCCGATTTTTTGGTTCTATATATTTTGTTTGTGTAATATCACGCATTCCCTTTTCACCGTCAACTTCGGATGACCGTCCGATTTTTTGGTTCTATATATTTTGTTTGTGTAATTTCACACATTCCCTTTTCACCGTCAAATTCCGAGCACTTGCTCACGGTGGTTCCCTTTTGATCGAGATCTTCGCTTCACACATTCCCTTTTCACCGTCAAATTCCGTCAAATTTGTGTAGCATTGTTTTTGTAAATCTTCACGCCTCACTGATCGCGCGACTCGATCGTCTGCCCCGATTTGCTGGCGCCAAAAATTACGAATAACGGGGGGAGCCGCGAGAGCCCGAAGAGCCATGGGCTTGCCCACCTAGGCTGTAAAGTATTATAACTGAAAGCGCTATAACTCCGATAAAAATTAAGTTTCAATATTTTTGTATTTTGTTTTTCATGCGAATAAAAATACTTCAAACGCACAAAAATAAAGAATACGGTATAAAATATATATTGTATATACAGCTGTGTTCATTGAAATAGCAGTGCTTACGACCTACCCGTTTAAAAATGAAAAATTAAATTTCAAATAGAATCAAATATAAAAATTTACACAACATACAAAATTTAGCTCTCCTCTCTAGCCTATGACGAGGTTCATACAATATACACATAAAATCTCTTTGGGCAAAGTTAAGGAATTTAGTACATCTATATATAGAAAATAACATATTCTTAAATATATATACCTACAAATATTACATATGCATGTATTTTTTTATTAACCGCTTCCGTTGAAAGCGGCTGTGGTAACCGCTACTCAACTTGATTCTTCTTTTCTTTGTTTTTTTCAGAATTTGTTGGATTTTTTATTCAAGTATTTTCGTTTTTATACCATGTACCTTAAGGTACAAATGGTATATTAAGTTTGTGCAAAGTATGTAACAGGGAGAAGGAAGCGTTTCCGACCCTATAAAGTATATATATTCTTGATCAGCATCAACAGCCGAGTCGATCTAGCCATGTCCGTCTGTCTGTCCGTCTGTCCGTCCGTCCGTCCGTCCGTCTGTATGTATGAACACGTCGTTCTCGGAGACGGTAAGAGCTAGAGGTGTAATTCTTTTTGCTTTAGGTCCGTTATATGTGTACGCAGGTCGAGTTTATTTCAAATTTTTGCCACGCCCCTTTCCGCCTTCGTAATTTGCATAAAACTGTATTTTATTCGATAACTTGAACAAAATAGGAGCTAGAGACCTGTTTCTTTTTGCATTAGGACCGTTTAACTATTGCGCAGATAATGTCATTTCCAGATTTTTGCCACGCCCCTTTCCGCCCTCGTATTCGCAAAAAAATCGATATCTCCAAAATGATAAAAGCTAGAGACTTAATAACTAATAAGTCTGTTTAGTCTGCTGATCGTTTAAGACGTGCATGCAAAATTACGTTCAGATCGGACAATAAATATAGAAGATATGACCAATTAAAGTTTTACCCACCCCTTCCCACGGCAACGGCAAGAGAGGTACATGGTATCTCGTTGTCGAGGAATCTCGACTACAGCGTTTCTACTTGTTTTTTTTTGTCTGGTTTGCTAGGCCTGACACTTATTGGGGCCAACAGAAGTGCACTCCGTTGAGTGGCAGAGGCCGCAAAAGTTCCGTAAATCGCTTTAAATCAAAATAAATATTAAATATACGACTTTGTAAATGGAATCCCCCGGAATCGGTCATGAGCCCTTTTTATACCCGGTTCTTGAAATGAAAACTTAAAGATCTGCTCTCAATCATGTCACACCGTCAAAGGAATAACTTCTTTTGGCGAAAACTGGTAAGGCCGCCCTAATATATTTAAATTAAAGTATTAAATTTTTAATGTATTTTAATAACATGTAAAAGGAGACACTCTTGATCAGCATCAACAGCCGAGTCGATATAGCCATGCCCGTCTGTGTATAGACACATCATTCTCGGAGTTGATAAGAGCTTAAGGTGTAATTCTTTTTGATTTTGGTGTGTTATTATTGCAGGCAGATCAAGTTTAATTTGTTCAAATTTTTGCCACGTCCCTTTCCGCCTACGCAATTTGCATAAAACTGTATTTGCTTCCACATAGTTGACCATAACTTTGACAAAATATTTATTTTATGTCCGATTATCTACTCGTATTACTCAGAACATTTTATTTTCGGATTTTTGACCCGCCCCTTTCCCCCTTCGCATTTAAAAAAAAAAAAGGTTTTTCTCTTGAGACATAATTTTAGATCCACACGTGTATACATACAGAAGTGTATAGATGTGTGTGTGCACATGCCAAACATAAAATTTCTTAAATTATGTGAAAACATTGTTCGTTGCCGAGAAATCTCGTCTACATCGTTTCACTTATTTCAATATACATTTAATAATATATTTATAAATATTTTAAAAAAATCAAGATTAATTTAGAGTAAGATAGCGTTTACTCTTTCAAATGTTTACCCAAAAAATGTTTACCCGTAAAACCGGAAATATTGCTTGATGGGATCTATTAAGTCATAATTTACCATACTTTCTCCCAAAAAATTAATTTAAGACCTGGCAAAAGATATGGTTTCTTTTTGTGTTAATCCCTGTCCTTAGCTCACAATCCACCAATCCTGAAAGCTGAATGACTACGGCGGCCTGACAGAATCAGAAGCCTGAAGCTGGAAGAGAAATGTCGTGAAACTACCGAGCACTCTGGGCACTCCAAGGATGCAGGATAAGTGAGAAAATTCAGGAAGACCGGGAAGGGGCTGCTGCCAAGGTTACCGTCTCCGTAATTGCGCATAAAAATGAAGCGATTTATATGCACGTATTTTTAATGTTTCATAATTGGGTAAGCCCATCATCAGATGGATGGAAGCCGGGGCAAAGGAACCACGGCGGGGCATGGGAATTTTTCTTATCTGCTTCTGCAAAGTGATATGTTAATGTTTGCCATCACACAACGCACACCCATTTTTATACCATGTACCATAAGGTACAAATAGTATATTCAGTTTTTGCAATGTTTGTAACAGGGAGAAGGAAGCGTTTCCGACCCCATAAAGTATATATATTTTTGATCAGCATCAACAGCCGAGTCGATCTAGCCATGTCCCTCTGTCCGTCTGTCTGTCTGTTTATCCGTCTGTATATATGAACACGTCGTTCTCCGAGACGGTAAGAGCTAGAGGTGTAATTATTATTGCTTTAGGTCCGTTATATGTGTACGCAGATCGAGTTTATTTCAAATTTTTGCCACGCCCACCTCCGCCTTCGTAATTAGAATAGAACTGTATTTTTTTCGATGACTTGGATAAAATAAGAGCTACAGGCCTATTTCCTTTTGCAGTGGGCCTGTTTAACTATTACGCAGATAATGTTATTCTCGGATTTTTTCCGTCGAATTGGCCAAAAAAAAATTAAATCTTCAAAATAGTAAGAGCTGGAGGAATAAGTCTACTTATCGATAAACACGTACATACAAAATTAAGTCCAGATCGGACAATAAATATAGAAGATATGACCAATTAAAATTTAGCCCATTCCTTGCCACGGCAACGGCATGGCGTTGATAAAGAAAAGAGGTACATGGTATCTCGATGTCGAGAAATCTCGACAACAGCGTTTCTACTTGTTTTCCCTTCATTTGCAGTCACTTCTTCCGTTATAGCCCGCTTTCTTCTTGTTCGGTGAGCTGCAAGGATATTAAAAGAGGATTGCCGAAACTTCCAAGAAAAGTCGTCGGATTTAAAAATTAAGCGATGGAGCAGCAAATACTCCAAGAGTGATAAAGACCTTGTTTCTAGTAGTAACTTTACTTAAATAGTAAAGCTTTTTACAGAAAGCTATAACGTTAAGCCTATTTGGAAGCACTTTTTTTATATAAAATAATAAAAATCGTTTTAATAATTTTTATACCATGTTAAGGTACAAATGGTATATTAAGTTTGTGCAAAGTATGTAACAGGGAGAAGGAAGCGTTTCCGACCCTATAAAGTATATATATTCTTGATCAGCATCAACAGCCGAGTCGATCTAGCCATGTCCGTCTGCCCGTCTGTCTGTCCGTCCGTCCGTCCGTCCGTCTGTATGTATGAGCACGTCGTTCTCGGAGATGGTAAGAGCTAGAGGTGTAATTATTTTTGCTTTAGGTCCGTTATATGTGTACGCAGGTCGAGTTTATTTCAAATTTTTGCCACGCCTTCGTAATTTTCATAAAACTGTATTTGAATTTTCTTCGATAACTTGGGCAAAATAAGAGCTAGAGACCTATTTCTTTTTGCATTAGGACCGTTTAACTATTATGCAGATAATGCCATTTCCAGATTTTTGCCACTCCCCTTTCCGCCCTCGTATTCGCAAAAAAATCGATATCTCCAAAATGGTAAAAGCTAGAGACTAATTTTTTTTAAGTCTGCTAAGTCTGCTGATCGTCAAACACGTGCATGCAAAATTACGTTCAGATCGGACAGTAAATATAGAAGATATGACCAATTAAAGTTTTACCCACCGCTTCCCACGGCAACGGCAAGAGAGGTACATGGTATCTCGTTGTCGAGGAATCTCGACTACAGCGTTTCTACTTGTTTTGTAGTACAGTCTTAATTGTTAAGCCTACATAACATAATGGTTCTGGCCAAAGCTCGATAATCTTTTGTAGTAAAATAATTGTGTTCATGCTGTTTTTGTAAAGTAAAATTGAATTTGTGAAACTAAATATATTGGATTAATGGATTAGGTAAAGTACACTTTCATATAGTTAACGTAATCTGACATATTGAATACACTAAAAAATATATATATACATGGAATCACAAAACCTATGCAATCCCTTAATTTAGCTTATTATCATCATAATCTTTATCTACCAACAACGACGCTGGCGAAAATTACGTGAGTAAACACAAAACAAAAAAATAAAAATTCGAACTAAATAACTTATTATCAAACAAAACAAAATCCATGAACAAAAACCATGAACAAAAACCATAGGTACACCAATATATTTTGTAGCTGACCAGTAACGAACCTGCGAGTACGAAAACTAACTATGTGTACCTGTAGCCATTTTGTCAGATCCTTTATGATATGTTATTTTTTTTTTTTGAATTTGCGTTAGAATAAATTTATTAAATATGATTAATTTTATATGTCTGCCCAATTCTCTTTCTCGTCTGTCCCATTTTAATGCCCTATAGTACAATGTAGTTTCTTTTAGCTCGGATTAGGGACAATTTGCACCATATAAATTCTCATGGTTGGGGAGGTATAGAACGCGGAGGATTTCCATTCAAATCTCCTCGTCGATTCTATTATTTGGTTCGTGTTAGTGTCGATCGGACAATCCTCTTGGTTATATATTAGACTTCTGTTACTTCTTTTGGATTTTAGTTATTTTCTTTTAGATCTGATCGCGTACTATATTGTTATTTATAGTGTGTGAGTTTCAAGTGTATATTGGGTGAGGAAAAACCCCGGCTAGACCCGAGCATAGCTACTACATAAGCGTACCCCTTCACCCAAATGCACAGTGTCCTTCAAGAAAGTACGGTAACGCCTGCTTACTACAGAAAAATGGCGCCCAACGTGGGGCCCAACGTAAAGCCCGACACTTGCTCATTTCACTATCTGAGTTTTGTAAAACGTGAATATTACAATTTGTTAATTTTGTTTAGAGTTTTATTAATTATTTATTCTTATAATTTAGGCTGCAGCCAAGACTTGTTATTGCTCTTGGGCCCGGGGGCCGGGACTGCCATTGTAGAATAGATTTATATTCAATCCGCCTAGATCCAGAAGCCCATTCGGTGCAAGGATATAGCTTGATTTATGCTGTTAAATAATGTATATACCTTTCTTTAAAGTTTATACTCAACGACTTGTTTGCGTGTATTTTTTGTAATTGATCTGTTATGTAATGAGATGTGCCGGGATTTTATGGTCAGGACTCTCAACTATAGCTTTCCAATGCGCCTTATAATCTCAATGGCCAACAACTGATTCACGTTAATTAAATTTGAGCCACATGCATGAAAATCGTATTTTTAAGCAAATTCAAATGAGACACGATGGCATTGATTGAAGTTATAATAAAAGCGAGCAAACAAACAAAAAAATTAATTGGACGCACAATAGCGAGCAATTAAAACTTTGTCGATAGAACAATGAAATGTTTTATAATGGCGCCACAGAATTCTCGACAATGTAATGTCAAAAAGGCATCGATAGCATCTCGGGCGGGAAGTGCCAAACACTGCAACTACTCGTATATATTTGGCAGATAGCAACTCACAGCGCCCGGCGGCGTTCGCATAATCGGATGCTAATTATTTTCATAAATCCATAAAGCCGTAATTCATTTTTTAATTTAACGCATTTCAAAATGAGCGCCATTTGTATTCATGTCTTGTGAGCTCATTTTTAAGACCAAAGTGCCTTCAGAATCGGAAAAGGCCAAATGTTTTTCGCGACTTGTGGATGGGGTCTTCATTAAAATTGAAAAATGTCACTTTAATGAATTTATTTGCGACACTTAACACAAGCGCGCAAGTAAACAGAGAAAAATGATGTTCATTAACATAAAAATTTCTCCTCTTCCACTAGGGTGGCCATTGTTATAGTCCAGATGCCCTTTGACCCCTCCCCCAACCGCTTATTATCCCGTGGTACTTTTACACCGGAAAAAAAGTATTAAAGTACAACAAATACCTGCGGTATGATAAGAACCCGGTAGCATATTAAAAGCATTAAGCTGTGGTTGTCGCCTGCTCAAAAAATAGATTTTAACGCAAATGAAAAACCCGCTATAATGCTATGAAAGCCCAAAACTAGTGGGAAGCAAAATATAAAGGTGTCAAAGTTATAAATTGTGGGAAGCAAAATATAAAGGTGTCAAAGTTATACATTTTTTCAAGTGACCTTTGAACTGTGTCTGGTGCTTCATTGAAAACTCGTGGTCTTGTGGGTTCGTCTTGGGGAAGGCAATTGTCATTAACATTTCGACGACCATTGTCAAAGCTGTTAGCCTGCAATTGATGAGTCAATATGTCAACGGCCCCGACAGGTCACGTTGCATCGCACGCCCTCTGGTGGCCCCCAAATACTCGTACACGTAGTGTGCGAGTCCCTTCGCCGAAATTCGCGCAATTTCCCAATAGTTGGCATTGAGGAATTTATCACAGCTCCATGGGCAATTGCTTGTAACGTAATTTAATTAATGTGAATTTCAATAAGGCAACCATTTTGGCATAATCAGTGTCAGCGGCAGTTATTTATCAAAACGAGCACATTTATGATTTATTTTCTCTGTTTACATTATTAATATGCAACCCTGATGATAACGCTTGATGAACTACAAGCGCGAAGCCTATATTTTAGCGAAATAAAATTCAACAAGTAGGAGGGGTAAAGTCGAATATCTCGACTGTAAGTATCCGATAAGTATCTGTAGGTTCGATTCTCTGAGATTTTCTGAAAAAAGTAGACCCAGCCAACTAATTTTGTGGTGGTGGAATATTCAAGCCATCAAAATCTGGTCACTGTAGCGTTAAAATTGTAAACGCCGCCGAAATTTTCCGTTTGAAAGCGTGATAAGGGAGGTGTGCGAACAGGTCAATAGACAGCTATATTTATATCGCCTCAAATATTGATGCCGATAAAAAATTAATTGCCTTTTATAAGTACCAATATACCGAAAATGACTGTACGAGGTTTTTTCAAAAAGTATTGCGAATATTGAATTTTCGCAGGTTACGTATGTTTGTATTTATGACCCTCGCTTTTGTTACCAATTTCGACCATTTTGAATGTCCAGTCAGTTGCTGTCTGCTTATCTTCCCCTCGGACAAGTGCTTCGTCTCTCGCTTTTGCTAGTGGGAAGCGAACAAGGCACTATATAACTTTGACATCTTTATATTTTGTGGCTACATACTTTTTATAATTGAAAAACTAAGAAAATCATAAATGAAAAGTATCCCGTCTCTTTCGCAGTTTTTGCGAAGACTGTTAGGATACGAGAAGATTAAGGTAATCTCCGACGTGACTCCAGCAGAACTACGCGCCGCAATTACAGAAGACCTGTTACTAGGAAATATTCCAAAACTATTGCTGAACCACAGAACGGCTATATAAGCGGTGTGAAGTCTAGCTCTGCAGCTACTACGACCAACACAGTCACGACGACATATGATAGCACTGCAACTACTTACACCATAGGTGCCACTAAAAGTAGTATGTCAGGCTTTACAGGTTTTATAACCGCCCGAATTGGCTCAATAGCATCAGCACCTGCCTCGAGTTTCCCTTTTTAGGCCCCTTTAATTAACTCCGCAGAAAAAGTATCTCAGGCTTCAACAAAGCCCCAACTAATACGAAGAAGCCAAAGGAAAATATTTCCAAAGCTGGTCCAATGTTTTAACTACCATGATTTTGGATACACCCGAAACTTTTATCTCAGGAAACCCGTCTGTGGAAACAGTGCTGACAATTACAGTACACACTAAGGGTGCGAAGCACTGTTAAGCCCACACCGCATTTGCGCTATCTTAATTGTAGAGAATATCCCTACTGACTCCAAGTATGTTCCCATGTCATCAATTAGAGGTGGCATCTTATATGCTGATATGGTGAGAACAAACTCTGAGAGTAGTGTTAAGCCTTCGAATAGGCAAACACCTTTACAATATCCAGGAGAAGACTACTCCAGCCGCGAATTCTCAGTACTGGAAAATGCTATTCTCGACATTCACGAAACAATTGATCAATTATTTAAACTATGTTAGTCACTGAAACGATTGAGTCGAACAACGCATTTCGGCACATTGTGCAGGTTTTTATTGCCAAAAACTGACCGTCCCATTTATAACAAGTAGGAACGCTGTAGTCGAGATTTCTCGACAACGAGATACCATGTACCTTTTTTATCTTTATGAACCATTTCTTTGATTTTATTTTTTTTTCAAATAATTCACAATATTTTCGTTTGTTGACAACCAAAAAATCAGCAGGTGCACACATACACACACTACTGTATGGCATGCCGTTGCCTAGGGAAGGGGTGGGTAAAACTTTAATTGGCCATATCTTCTATATTTATTGTCCGATCCGTACGTAATTTTGCACGAACGTGTTTGACGATCAGTGGACTAATTGGAAATTATTCCTCTAGCTTTTACCATTTCGAAGATATCGATTTTTTTGCAAATACGAGGGCGGAAAGGGGCGTGGCAAAAATCCAAAAATAATAGTTAAACGGACATATTGCGCAATAGTTAAGCGGACATATTGCAAAAAGAAATAGGTCTCTAGCTCTTATTTTGTCCAAGTTATCGAAGAAAATTGAAATACAGTTTTATGCAAATTACGAAGGCGGAAAGGGGCGTGGCTCTTACCATCTCCGAGAACGAGGTGTTCATACATACAGACAGACGGACAGACGGACGGACGGACAGACGGACATGGCTATATCGACTCGGCTGTTGATGCTGATCAAGAATATATATACTTTATGGGGTCGGAGATGTCTCCTTCTGGCTGTTACATACATTTGCACAAAGTTAATATACCATTTGTACCTTAAGGTACATGGTATAAAAATCGCGTTTCGCAACGCAAGAGGAATAGTTGGGAAGTCTGAAGAACTTCGACATTTCCTTATTGCACACAAAATTGGCATTACTGAGACACACATGCATTGAGGACTTAATCTGTACATTCCTGGCTATGAGAAATATTATGCCAACCATCCCAGTGACACTTAAAAGAGCGGCTCTGGAATCCTCATCAAATCGAACATCCGACATACTCAGAATGAGTCTCTAACGCGCACTGATATGCAACTAACGAGCATTAAAGTTGCGACATCAGGCTGAGTCATAGAAAAAGCTGCATTATATCTTCGTCCGCAGGATAAGGAACGATTTCGACCAACTGTCTACCGACTGTCTACCTTTGGCCCTAGCAGGAGGTGACTATAACGCCAATCATCAATGCTGGGGTAACCTCAGGGCATGCAGACGAGGGAACTATATAACTCCTGACAAGTAATAGCTATAGGTGAACCTACACTTTATTCATGTAACAGAAGACTTATGTCAACAGCCTTGGATTTCTTTTTTCTCAAACAAAATGCCAGTTTAAACCAGATACGAGCTGTCTTCCGATCAACTGACAATTGTTTATCTTTAGGGCATACTACTCAATACCTTAGCCAAAGGCCCGGCTCCTCTGTCGAAAAGTTTAGGTATGCATTGGACAAAAGTATCAACCAGAACATAAAAAATCAACAAGGAAGAGGACATAGAGGATGCCGCGAACATTTTCATGCACTGGTAAAAATTATGGAAAGGGTTATTCTAGAACGCATCCTGAAAATGGAAAGCGTGAGGCATGTTATTCCAAAGTGGCAGTTTGGCTACCGGCAAAATCATGGCACCCCCGAACAGCGACTTCCATCGAAGCGAACGTTTTTCATGTGCGATTTTAACTTTCTACGTGAAACTAAAGCCCGTATACTTAAACTTACTCTTCTCTATCTTGTGTCTCAATAACAGCCGTATCGCTTTCGCGTGTGCAATTAGATGGCATTCAATATTTGGTTATTTAAAACCTTTTTACGATCTGCGTCGTTGTTGTGATTCTTTTCTATTTTATAAGTGCAAAAAACCAAGTTCTTGCCTGCCGCAGCTAAGCATTCTAAGAACTCCGCTGCCGTTTGGCAACAACCCCGGTGACAACAAAACATACGGATATCGAATGTACAGTTATTAAAGAATGTCAGCAGGGGTCTGATAATGTACCCACCATCGGTTCGATTGATAATAAACCCTCTAACAAACCACCTACGCCTGAAGTATAGCAGGTCATCCACCAGCGATTTTATGCCTAAATGTGGTACCTCCCTCGAAACACATTTTTGTTTCTCGGCTAGCCCCTAAAACGTCTGAAATTAATATCCTGGCTTTTATACATGCCGAAGTTAAAGCCGATATAAATAGGGAAGATATTGTTCAAAATTAATATTTTTACACCCGGCATACATCATCTTTCAAGATACGTGCACTACTGGTGGAATTTCACAATATATAGACACACTAAAAAATTTACTGCCACCATGAATGAAGGCTATATATAGTAAGCTTCAACACCATAATCATGAATATATCTATTTAATATATTTGAGTCTCTTTCGTTATCGAAATTAACCAGACAAGTCGCTCCACGAACTAAGAACGGCCATGCACCACCACCTATAGATTCGAGAAAGAGCTCTCAATCTGTCTTACACACTTATGTTCACTCCTGGTGGTGCCTTTCCGTCAATTCCTTTAAGTTTCAGCTTTCCAACCATACTTCTCCCGGAGCCCAAAAGCTTTGGTTTCCCGGGAAGCGACTGAAAAAGCTATATTTCGATCTTTAGGCGTGATCGTCCTGACCGAAAAGAGGGAGGATCGACTCAAAGCTCGTTTCGAAAGAGGCTATTATTTATTTCGTAGATAACGAAGATCTTAACGCCCTGGCAAGAAGACTGACCCAGATACGAAGAAAAAGAATATTAAAACAAGTAGGAACGCTGTAGTCGAGATTTCTCGACAACGAAATACCACGTACCTCTTTTCTTTATCAACCATTTCTTTGTTTTTATTTTATTTTTTTTCAAATAATTCACAAATTTTCGTCAGCACGTGCACCAATTTTCGTCAATACGTGCACACATACATGCACTTCTGTATGTATTGTGCATACATACACACACTTCTGTATGTATTGTGCATACATACACACACTTCTGTATGTATTGTGCATACATACACACACTACTGTATGAATACACGTGCGAATGAATTGAAGTCAAAGAAAATACGGATGACGTCACCCAAGCATGTGCGACATGCCATTGCCTAGGGAAGGGGTGGGTAAAACATTAATTGGTTATATCTTCTATATTTATTGTCCGATCCGTACGTAATTTGCATGTAAATTTTTGGTGTAATGTTTTTTTGTTCCACTACTTGCTTTGATTAAACTTGCTTCCATAGGTTAGGTTTTGCTTTCGGTTTGCATTACAAAAGTTAATTCTTCATTCGCACAACTGAGGCTGCGGGGTACCGGAAATAAAACTGAACCCGAATTTCTGGGTGCAGTGTGACCAGGCGGAAGAAAGGCTGTTCCACCGCACCCCTCTGGCAGCGCCGGCCAGCACTTGATATACAGTTGGTGGCCGGCGCTCGTTTTTAAAACTGGGTGTGCTAACTTGTACGTGTTTGATCATTGAACTTAGCGGACTGAAAATTGTGCCTCTAGCTTTTAACATTTTGAAGATATCGACTTTTTTTAAATACGAGGTCGGAAAGGGTCTTGGCAACTATCCAATAATGACATTATCTGCGTAATAGTTAAGCGGACATAATGCAAAAAGAAAAAGGTCTCTAGCTCTTATCCTGTCAAAGTTATCGGCAAATAACGAAGGCAGAAAGGGGCGTTGAAAAAAATTGAAATAGACTTGATATGCCTGCAATATAAAAATGGTGGGTAACTTTTTTTTGGTGTCCTGACCTCGACATTGGGTGGATAATGCACACTGGATGGAGTCCTCTCAATTATTATACAAATTTCTCGTAATCATTTTCCTACAAAATAAAGATTCGTGCTATAAGTGAAATTTCCTTGTCACGACCCACGTTGACTATCTACTTTAGCAAAACAAATTTAAAGAAAAATACAGGGAATGCTTATAAAGGCACAGACATATATATTAATTACCTGTGCTTAAAAATTAAATTTTCGCCAAAAGTTAAAAGAACACGTATTAAATATTGTACTTATGCATGATTAGTTGCTACGATGACCAATAAATATACTTCACATATACATATAGATTTACTAAATTTACTGACAGATTTAAAAAAAAAATATATATCAGTTTGCAATAAATAAATTACTAAAATGTCTACAGCCACAACATTGCAATAACTCATCACACGCGCATTCTCTGGAGTTCTGCCGAAAAGTTTTAGCTCAGGGTAGAATTGATTTACGTTTGGCAGTTTCAAAATTACCATCCAACAATAAACAACCATAAATCAATTCGTTAAATCTTCTATTGGAAATTAACTATACAACATTAAATTTTATTAAATATATAACAAATTAAATATATAACAAAAAAGTGAACAAATAAAGAAATCATAGAAAATCCTCATATATAGATATGCATATATAGATGCTACACATGCAATACATCCATCGGAACTCTAACAAATACAACAAATTGAGAAAAAATCTGTGTTAGTTGCACAAAACGGCGATACACTTAAAAGAACACTCCTCCGCATGCAAATGGCTTTTCGTTGTCTGTCTATGCTGGTTTTTCGCGATGATGCATATGCTTCAGTTAGTCTTGTCATCGCTGCTATCATTTGTGTTTATGCTGTCGATTGGGGGATGGAGCAGGCTTGGCATGCGTTGCGCATGCGGTCTTTCTCCGGGTGTTTGGCCGCCAACATCTTACGTTCTTTGGCTGCGCGGAGCACACGCAGCTCGTTCTCCCGCTCTTGCTGCGCCATGGGTAGTTTCACGCCTAATGCTCCGGCCACCATGCGACGGGCGATGGCCACGCAGGTTTCCGGTCGCCGACGATACGGCAGCATAAATGAACGCTCGGCATTCTTGGCCATCCACCGCGATTCCAGCGTGGCCTCTGCCAGTGGTTTTGCCTTCAAAACCGGATGTCCGCTGCTCAAGACCGCAGCAGCGATGTGGGAACAGCTAAACACAACCAGGGCGTGGGTAGCGTCCACAAATTTGATGCCAAAGCCACTGTCTTTGTATTTGTTTAACAGTTTGACCAGATCGGGGGTCTTGAGCCCCGAGGGGATGTTGGAGACTTCTAGGACGTGTGAGAAAATAGAGAAGTCTATTTTGGGCTCCTCGATTTTGCACCTGGCCACTGATTCGTTCAGTTTTTGATGAATCTTGCGATCCAGGCGGTCGCCTCCCATATAAAACATGCGCATGCGGTCCTTGTCCTGCTGTTTGGCCGCCAACATCTTACGTTCTTTGGCTTCGCGCAGCACACGTAACTCGCTCTCCCGCTCCTGCTCCGCCGTGGGTTTCACGTCTAATGCCCCGGACACCAGGCGACGGCGATACGGCAGCATAAATGAACGCTCGGCATTCTTGACCATCCACTGCGATTCCAGCGTGGCCTCGGCCAGTGGTTTTACCTTCACAATCGGATGTCCGCTCCTCAAGACCGCAGCAGCGATGTGGAAACTGCTAAACACAACCAGGGCGTGGGTAGCGTCCACAAATTTGATGTCAAAGCCACTGTCTTTGTATTTATTGAACAGCTTGTGCACATCGGGTGTCTTGAACCTCGAGGGGAAGTGGGAGATTTCTAGGACGTGTGAGAAAATAGAGAAGTCCATTTCGGGCTTCAGTTCTTGATAAATCTTGCGATCCAGGCGGTCGCCTCTCTTATAGAGCATTGGGAAATACCAGTCGTCCTCATCCGACTTTTCATGTGGTTTCACTGGCGCTGGCTCCGCCACGCGCGATTTAATATATTGGGGAATCTTGCTGCAATGATTTCTGCGGTTAATTTCCATTGGGGCCCTTTGCAGTTTCTGAAAATTGTTATACTGGGACACCTCGTTGCCGCTGGTCCTTGCCCAAATTTTTTCCTTGATGCGCAAAGGCGAGGCTGGTTGCTTTTTGCAAGTCATGCTGCCAGGGGCTGGCTTGGTTTCCTGGACGCCGCTCATGATCTCTGTATCACAGTTGCTTATGCTTTCCGATGGTCGGGTCTTCGTTTTCCGCTTCACTTCAGTTCCTGCTATTACAATAATACGAGTAGAGTATTTTCCGTAGCGTCTTCAGTAGGTATTGCGGCTGCTGCTGCCTCTGTTGCTTTCTTGCTGCGCTCACTTTCTTGTCGATGCGGATTTCTTCGGTTTGGGCCGCTGATGTCCGTCCGTCTTGGACGTGTGTATAGTATATGCAAAGTTCGCTGTCACATTAACCAGGAAAATACCTCGTGCTTTCTTTTTTGCTGGTACGGTAAAAGCTATTGTTCTGCGGATAGTCGGTGGCGGAGTTTGACAGCGTCGCGCCCTTGCCACACTTTGGTAAAAAAAAGTATGGTAGTGAGTAAAAAATAGTACATTATAGTTTTTTTGACTTTGGTTAAGCCAAACTTTGGCACTGTCTGCAAGGCCTTTGGCTAATTCCTTGTGACTTATGTATAGTTTGTAGTTTATTTACATGTTGGTAAGGCTACTTAGAAGAATTACTTACAGAGTTTAGTACATACCTTATTTACATAATATTTGGTTTAAATTTCGTGGGATAATTTGGAATTAGGTTGCTTATAAGATTTTGAATGTGTTTTAATGGGAAGTAGATATGGACTGGAATTCAGTATGTGGGATATAGTGTTTTCGCCTTGACAGAAGGGGCAAAGGGAACTTAGCTTCCGATCAAGGTAGTGTTGGTGGGTGATTTTTGTATGCCCCAGTCTGAGATGTATAATTTTAGTTTGGTCAAGCCTATTTGAATTGTGTTGGAAGAGTTTCAGGTAATGAAGAGTGTGACTGTTTGATTGTTTTGTACCATTGGGTACAGTCACAATTGTTTTGCTTTTTTTTTCGAGAATTCCTTAATTGTACCTTAAGGTACAAATGGTATATTAACTTTGTGCAAATGTATGTAACAGGCAGAAGGAGACATCTCCGACCCCATAAAGTATATATATTCTTGATCAGCGTCAATAGCCGAGTCGATATAGCCATGTCCGTCTGTCTGTATGTATAAACACCTCGTTCTCGGAGATGGTAAGAGATAGAGGTCTAATTCTTTTTGCTTTTGGTGTGTCATTGTTGCAGGCAGATCAAGTTTATTTCAAATTTTTGCCACGCCCCTTTCCGCCTTCGTAATTTGCATAAAACTGTATTTGAATTTTCTTTTTGCAATATGTCCGTTTAACTATTGCGCAGATAATGTCATTTTTGGATTTTTGGCACGCCCCTTTCCGCCCTCGTATTTGCAAAAAAAATCGATATCTTCGAAATGGTAAAAGCTAGAGGCATAATTTTCAGTCCACTGATCGTCAAACACGTACGTGCAAAATTACGTACGGATCGGACAATAAATATAGAAGATATGGCTAATTAAAGTTTTACCCACCCCTTCCCTAGGCAACGGCATGCCGCACACGCTGGCGTGACGTCATCCGTCTCTTCTTTGACTTCAATTCGTTCGCACGTGGATACATACAGTAGTGTGTGTATGTGTGCACCTGCTGATTTTTTGGATGTCAACAAACGAAAATTTGGTGAATACAGTTTTATGCAAGTTACGAAGGCGGAAAGGGGCGTGGCAAAAATTTAAAATAAACTTGATCTGCCTGCAACAATAACACACCAAAAGAAACAAGTAGAAACGCTGTAGTCGAGATTCCTCGACAACGAGATACCATGTACCTCTCTTGCCGTTGCCGTGGGAAGGGGTGGGTAAAACTTTGTCCTTTCTGAACGTAATTTTGCATGCACGTCTTAAACGATCAGCAGATTTAACAGACTTAAAATTAAGTCTCTAGCTTTTATCATTTGGGAGATATCGATTTTTTTGCAAATACGAGGGCGGAAAGGGGCGTGGCAAAAATCCAATAATACTATTATCTGCTTTATTGCTAAACAAACATAATGCAAAAAGAAATAGGTCTCTTACTCTTATTTTGTCCAAGTTATAGGCAAATGTGTCGAGGAACATTCAGTTTTATGCAAATTACGAAGGCGGAAGGGGGCGTGGCAAAAATCCAATAATACCATTATCTGCGTTATTGCTAAACAAACATAATGCAAAAAGAAATAGGTCTCTAACTCTTATTTTGTCCAAGTTATAGGCAAATGTGTCGAGGAACATTCAGTTTTATGCAAATTACGAAGGCGGAAAGGGGCGTGGCAAAAATCCAATAATACCATTATCTGCTTTATTGCTAAACAAACATAATGCAAAAAGAAATAGGTCTCTTACTCTTATTTTGTCCAAGTTATAGGCAAATGTTGTCGAGGAACAATTAGTTTTATGCAAATTACGAAGGCGGAAAGGGGCGTGGCAAAAATCCAATAATACTATTATCTGCGTTATTGCTAAACAAACATAATGCAAAAAGAAATAGGTCTCTACCTCTTATTTTGTGCAAGTTATGGGCTAATGTGTCGTTATGGGCTAAAGGTACCTTCAGGTTTATGCAAATTACGAAGGCGGAAAGGGGCGTGGCAAAAATTTGAAACAAACTTGATCTGCCTGCAATAATTACACACCAAAAGCAAAAAGAACTAGACCTCTAGCTCTTACCATCTCCGAGAACGAGGTGTTCATACATACAGACAGACGGACAGACGGACATGGCTATATCGACTCGGCTGTTGATGCTGATCAAGAATATATATACTTTATGGGGTCGGAGATGTCTCCTTCTGGCTGTTACATACATTTGCACAAAGTTAATATACCATTTGTACCTTAAGGTACATGGTATAAAAAGAATTAGACCTCTATCTCTTACCATCTCCGAGAACGCGGTGTTCATACATACAGACAGGCGGACGGACGGACAGACGGACAGACGGACGGACGGACAGACAGACATGGCTATATCGACTCGGCTGATCAAGAATATATATACCTTATGGGGTCGGACATGTCTCCTTCTCCCTGTTACATACATTTGCACAAAGTTAATATACCATTTGTACCTTAAGGTACATGGTATAAAAACTGAAATTTCACTCAGCAATCCAACAACTCTCCCCTACAGAATGTCACGTCCCTTAAAATACTTGGCATAACAATAACAAAAAATTACAAATGCAACAAACACATAGACAACCTTGCTCTGGAATTATCCATAAGACTAGACGTAATCAAATGCCTGTCGAGCAAAAAATTCTGCAGCAACACAAGCACAATCATATAGGTGGTAAATTCCATTTTAATGTCTAAATATTAAAAAATAACTTTTTACAAGTAACTTTTTACAAAAAGTCAATTGCATACTTTTAGGGTACCGAAATTCCTACAACATATTTAATTTCAATTTTATTAATTATATACAATAACAGTTTAAAATAAGTTCAAAAGATATCAAAACTATTAATAAATAAAAAACTATTAATAAACGCAAACTCAAAAGACGAAGACAGAGCGACAACACCTTTTTGTAGTGCAAAACTGACCATGAAAAAGTTAAGGCGGTGTTAGAATTTTTACGATTTTAAGCACATCTGCAAGTTTCTGCAGCTGACTTAAACACTTTTATTAAGTAAAAACTCTGATTAATACAATGAACATAATATCTATGGGGGAATCGGGGGGGAACACAACTAAAACTTTAGGTAAACATAAAAAAGACGTTCACAAAATACACAAAAAAAATTGAATCGATTTTGTTAATTTCACTAAAAAATTTGTTGGATTTATTTAATTCTTGATATATACATTTAAGGTAAATACCTTCAACTTTAAAATGCATTTTGAATAATGAAAATCGGATCACTATGTCAAACGTTTGACCACTTTGAATCACAATTTTGTTTTGTTAAAATTCGAGCTTAGTACAGCTGCGCTGCAAAAATGTACACATGATCACGCTTTGCATTCTATTTTTAGAAAGTCCCGTTAGATTTCCGGACAAAACTGGCTTGCCATCAAGAAGTTTAAACATTTTAGAGACAATTTGCGTGCAATTTTTTTCTATTCGTTGTTATCACTATTTTTATACCATGTACCTTAAGGTACAAATGGTATATTAACTTTGTGCAAATGTATGTAACAGCCAGAAGGAGACATCTCCGACCCCATAAAGTATATATATTCTTGATCAGCATCAACAGCCGAGTCGATATAGCCATGTCCGTCTGTCCGTCTGTCCGTCTGTCTGTATGTATGAACACCTCGTTCTCGGAGATGGTAAGAG
>JAJJHQ010009506.1:597322-623528 GCA_021223825.1 Drosophila ironensis | reverse complement strand
CGAGCACGTGCGCATGCGGGCCCCACTGAAGAGCCTTTTCGAAGCAAGACGGCGAACGGAAAGGATGGAGGCCATGCGCAACGAGCACAACACTGACGAGAAAGTGCAGACCGAGTGCCGGCAGGAACGACCAGCGGGCAAGGGAAGGCGGAAGCGCCGGAGCAGCACGCCACGCCAAAAGAAGAGCGCTCGTCAGACGACGAGGAGTCGGAAGGCAGCAGTACCAGCGAATCGAAATGATATCGCTCTCGTTGGATAGCGAGGAAGGGGACGCGCACCAGAGCCGGAAAGGGTGAGGCCGTGGCAAGGGATCCGGAGCCCGATGGAGCAGCCCAGCAAGCCCGGGATGAGAAGGAGCCAAGAAATATAAATAATAATAATAAAAAAAAAGAAAAAAAGGGAAAAATTAAAAAAAAAATTTAACGGGGAAAAAAATGAACAAAAAATAATAATAAAGAAAAAGTGTGAGGATCCTAAGGGATCTCACGCAGGGCGAACATAACAGTCAATTAGATATAATAATTTATAAGTCGGATTAGGTACACGATGTAGTTGACATAAGGTGGAGGTTAAATAGTACGAGGAGCAATGGCGGCGGGGGACAGTCGAGTGCGGGAATTTCTAGGTGCAATGCGTAACGAGTGCAGTGAACGCCAACGGGACAGCAGCAACGCCACGCGGGAGGATCACGAGGACGACGACCGGGAACGACTAGGAGTGGCAGGAACAGGAAGGACCCGTCCTGGAGCAACCTGGACACCCGAAGCGGAAACCACGGGAGCGGCGCAGCTGCTCGGCATAGACGCCAAGGGAATCAGGGTGAGCCACGAGACCAACGACCCGACGCGGACGGGTGACGGACACGCGCACCAGAGCCGGAAAGCAGCGGTTAACGGAGCGCCAGTCTGTCCGGCGTATCCTGACCTGCTTCCTGGGCGTCCGTGGGTTAACGGCGAGCTGGTTTCGGTCGGTGGAGCCTGACCACGACACCCCTGGTGAACGGGACACGGGACGGTAGGGGCGGAGACGAGCACCAGAGCCGGAAAGCAGCGGTTAACGGAGAGCCAGCCTGTCCGGCGTATCCTGACCTGCTTCCTGGGCGTCCGTGGGTTAACGGCGAGCTGGTTTCGGTCGGTGGAGCCTGACCACGACACCCCTGGTGAACGGGACACGGGACGGTAGGGGCGGAGACGAGCACCAGAGACGGAAAGCAGCGGTTAACGGAGAGCCAGCCTGTCTGGCGTATCCTGACCTGCTTCCTGGGCGTCCGTGGGTTAACGGTGAGCCGGCTTTGATCGGTGTAGCCTGACCACGACACCCCTGGTGATTGGGGAAACAGGACAAGGGACGGAGTATGAGACGACGACACGAGACGCGGATCACCCTGTAACCAGGCGGCGACCAGACAGTAAAAGTCATTGAGTTAATACCTCCGTGTTATCACTGTGGGCGGGTTGCAAACTACACAATAAATTAAGTGTTTTTGCGTATGTGTTTATCGTTTGGTAAAAGTTGACCACAAAACTGCATCTACTTCGAGCGACACGGAGCTCGAAGTAGTTTTCGAGTGCAGTTTTGTGGTCAACTTTTTCGGTGGCTTGATGATTGCTCTGAAAGAGAAAGGCATATTGGGCGTTGGTACAATTAGAAGCAACCGATTGAAAAATTGTGCTCTAATCAGTGAAAAGGACCTTCAAAAACGAGGATCAAGCGGTTTCAAATATGAAGCAACGCACAACTCGATTGCTTGTCGTTGGTACGATAATAAGAGCGTACAATTAGTTTCAAATTATGCAGGTAAAAACCCCATGAGTGAATGCAACAGATGGTGCCGTAAAGAGAAGAAGTTTATAACTATAACTCGTCCAGGTATAGTTGAATGTTACAACAAACACATGGGTGTTTGTTTTTTTTTTTTTTTAAAGTTTTATTTGCAATCTTTCGACATTCAACAAATTTTGTAACATATAGTCTACTTAACAGGATTGGATACGCTCCAATGAACGAATCCAATATATACTAATCTAACATTGTTTTAATTGGTATTAATTAATTAATTTAAAATCTATGGGGGAGATCTAATGTCTGAAATCTTTTTAATCGCCTGGTATTTAAGCTAGTTTCCAAAAGATTTACCGCTAGTGTATTTACATGGTGGCTTATTCTATCTATGTATCTTTGACTTCTTCGTTTAATTTCCTCTTTAACAAATGGAATGGTGAGATCATTGTGAATAACCTGGTTTCTCACATACCAGGGTGCCCCAACAATATTTCTTAATGTGCTTGACTGATATCTTTGTAAAATTAAACCAGTAAAAATGATGCTGAATTCTATTCCAGCTACGAACCAAACTTGGGCGGCTATAGCGACATCATCTCATCTCTGTGCCCTTGGATGGTCCTTAGGTTTTGGGTGTTAGCCTGGTGCTCGAAAGTAATGAGATGAGTGCCGTTTGTTGAAATTTCTGGTCCGCCGTCTGTGCTGACTTTTCCTGGGCTTTCGTTGATTATCATTACGCCATCGTCAATGTGAGTGATCGTTTCCAAATGGCTGAGCTACGTATGGCATAGAGCCGTGCCATCAGCGTACCCGTGCGCAGGTGTCGTGCGTCGCCGCATTGCAAAAGGTGGAGCCGTACACTCGGTTACCGCTAGGATATCTTCAACGCATTCAGCTACTACGTCATCTTGAAGTTTTGGTAACGTGTGTCTGGCCATGTGTGTCTGGCCACTGTGCATTACAGCTACTGCGCGCTGATACAAGGTGTCTAGCGCCGCGATTGCGAGGGTTGTTAATGAACTTATGAACTACAGTTTTGCGATGCTTCCGAATAACTTATGAACCTATTACTATTAGTGGGTGTTATCTCATAACTATCTCATAACAAATGTGACAAAGGGGCGCATACATTGTAAGTACATACATAGTAAGTACATAACATACATAGTAAGTTTGTAAGTGTGTTTGTATAAGAAATGTTTCTATGGAGAAATTTGTAATTTTTTCACTCAACGCTCATTTTTGTCATTTTCGCAACACAGATAGATAATGGCCCTATGAATGTACTATCCAAAATTAGTGCCTATAGAGCTAAAATTGTGGATGTCACAAAATTTCGCGGTTGCGGGGCTGCGGAGAGAGGTAGCCGATTTTTAAAATAAGCTTGTGCTGAACTGGTATCCCTTGAATTAAAATGTGGAATTATTTATTTATTTTTATTTATTTATTTATTTAAAGCTAACAAATAGTATACAACTAAGAGCTAACTTGACTAAGAGCCAGAGCAGCTAAGGCCTTCGGCTCACAGTACAATTAATATTATGTTACAAGTAAATTACATACAAGATTTGTTAGTATTTAAATTTTGTAATAGATTTGGCTCCTATTAAGGAATTTAATTATGTTTTCGGAGTTAATATTTGTAACACATTAGCCGTTAATACGGTTGTGGAGAAATGTGGAACGATGTGTGTTAAGGGCGGGGCAGGAACAGATAATATGGTGTATGTTCACCTGAGCATTGTTGCACAATGGGCACAGGCTTTTTGTTCTGTCAAGGTAGTGAGCGTTAGTCAAATATGTGTAACCAAGTCTAAGTCGTGTGATGATGATTTGATTTCTTCTGCTTATGGGGGAGTTTGATTAGGGTTGCATTGAAGTAGATGAATTCATGATATCTTTTTACCAGACGGTCGTACGTAGTTGTGTGTGTTTATACCATGTACCTTAAGGTACAAATGGTATATTAACTTTGTGCAAATGTATGTAACAGGGAGAAGGAGACATCTCCGACCCCATAAAGTATATATATTCTTGATCAGCGTCAACAGCCGAGTCGATATAGCCATGTCCGTCTGTCCGTCCGTCCGAGCTAGAGACCTATTTCAATATATCCGATTAACTATTGCGCAGATAATGTCATTCTTGGATTTTTGCCACGCCCCTTTCCGCCCTCGTATTTTCAAAAAAATCGATATCTTCCAAATGGTAAAAGCTAAAGGCATAATTTTCAGTTCAATAAGTCCACTGATCGTCAAACACGTAAGTGCAAAATTACGTACGGATCTGACAATAAATATAGAAGATATGGCCAATTAAAGTTTTAACCACCCCTTCCCTAGGCAACGGCATGCCGCACACGCTGGGATGACGTCATCCGTCTCTTCTTTGACTTCAATTCGTTCGCACGTGTATAC
Organism: Drosophila ironensis; assembly: GCA_021223825.1. Classification (NCBI taxonomy): domain Eukaryota; kingdom Metazoa; phylum Arthropoda; class Insecta; order Diptera; family Drosophilidae; genus Drosophila; species Drosophila ironensis. The sequence goes on along the minus strand of JAJJHQ010009506.1, from coordinate 619,329 downwards.
ATACAGTAGTGTGTGTATTTTTTGGATGTCAACAAACGAAAATTTTGTGAATTATTTGAAAACAAAATAAATAAAATCGAAGAAATGGTTCATAAAGAAAAGAGGTACATGGTATCTCGTTGTCGAGAAATCTCGACTACAGCGTTCCTACTTGTTTATTATTTCACAAAGAAAACATATGATATGTTTGCTCTTTTTCTACCAAATCTCTTTATTGCAATCCAATAAGAAGAGAAAAATGCAAAGAGAGCGAACAAATGTTCAATTAACTGTTAATTTCTATTTGCTTCTTATCTATGTTCTAATCCAGGCATGGGCAGCGCCTGACAACTTTTGCTCCAAGTGCTCCCACAAACAACAAGCTGGGAATGTCTGGCCAACAGGGGATTAAGTGCTCGGAATTTGACGGTGAAAAGGGAACCACCGTGAACAAATGCTCGGAATTTGACGGTGAAAAGGGAATGTGTGAAGAGAAGGTCTCGAGCAAAAGGGAACCACCGTGGAAAAGTGCTCGGAATTTGACGGTGAAAAGGGAATGTGTGAAGAGAAGGTCTCGATCAAAAGGGAAACGAAATGTGCACGTCATCCGAAGTTGACGGTGAAAAGGGAATGTGTGAAATTACACAAACAAAATTTGTAGAACCAAAAAATCGGAGGTAGACTCTTTTTTTTCTTTTTGTGGTCTGCTCCCAAGCTGAAAATCTGTGCCCATCGCTGTTCGAATCTAATTAGAATCTAATCGTACGTTCGCGACCGAAAACATCATTTTATTGTAATTGCTCCGCAATAAGTGCAAGTAGGTGGATGAAACTTCGCGTGTTAAGTGATTTTGGGATAAATATATTAAATATAAAAAATCTTTGAGGTTACTCTAACCAATCTTTTTTTATTGATTGGCAAAGTAGCGTACGTTCGCGACCGTACGTTTTTTTTTTAATTTTTACTTTTATATGTTTAATAAGTTTATACAAATTCTTAGATGGATAAAACAAGTGAAAAACGTGCCCGATATATAAATAAAGTTGAAAATGATTCACAGAAGTTAAAAGAATTGCGTGAAAAAGCAGCTGAAAGAATGAGAGAACGCCGCTCAGCATTGGCAAACAACAAAAATCCCACTGTTTTGAGACAGATGCAAGAAAAAGAACGTAAAAGGCTTAAAGATTATAGAGAAAAGAACAAAAGAGAAGCTCAAAACAACGAAGAACTGAAAAGCGTACCTGTGTAAACAAACTATGGGAAAAGCTATAAGAAAGGCTGAAAGAGCATTGCCGACCGATTCAAACAAAAAAAAATTCGATTATTAAAGCATTGTTTAATAAGTATGTCAAGCCAGAAAAATTGAATAACAATAATGCCAAAAAAGTTAACTCGGATTGTGAAAAAAGGCGGAAATTTATTTCGGACATTTTCTTACGTGAAGACATTAGCGTTCAGTCGCCAGCCAAAAAGGACACAATCATTGTTGACGGAGTAATAGTTGCTAAGCGTTTTATGTTGCTAACCGTAGCGGAAGCCTACCAAATCTACAAAAAGGAGTTAATCAAACAACGCGTAAGCTTGGCAACATTTTTCAAAAATCGACCAAAACATGTCCGACTTTCGACTAAAATCATGCTGTCTATCATGCTAATTTCAATTTTTTAATAAATGCTTGTGCAAGAGTTATCAAGACTCTACCCAGAACATTCAAAAGTTTTTTGGAATTAACTTGTTGCAATATTAAAAACGAAAACTGTATGACCAACACATGTGATAATTGTGTAACAGATGTAAAATCTATTGTTCCATTACAATATTTGGAAAAATTGGATAAAATCGTAAAATGGCAACACTGGAGGAAAGTTGAAGATAGAATCACGCTGACGTATTCTGTTGCTCCGCTTTCAGATTTATTCCATGAATTAGAAGTTCAGCTGCCACTTTTTAAAACACACTTCTTCGTAAAGCGAGCTCAACAAATTTATTTTGAATCCACTAGAGAAAATATCAAGCCTGGTGAACTTGCCATGCAAATTGATTTCGCAGAAAATTATAGGCTTCTGTGTCAAAACGAAATTCAAAGCGCACACTTTACCTATGTATAAGCAAGTGTCGATTTTTACTTGCGTCGTATGGATGTTTGAAAAAACTATGTCGTTTGCAGTAATAAGCGATAGCTTAAGCCATATCAAAATAGATGTGTACATTTTTATTAATGCAATTGTTGAAAAAATTAAAGACCAGCATTGCAATTTCGAAAAATTATTGCTATTCTCGGACGGAAGTAGCTGCCAGTTTAAAAACAAATTTATTTTTTTGAGCTTAGCTGATTTAAGAGCTAACTTCGGATGTGAATCCATTGAGTGGAATTACTTTGCAACTTCCCATGGGAAAGGTGCCGTCGATGGAGTTGGTGCGGTAATAAAAAGAAAGGTTTGGTCACTAACCAAAACCAAGAACCTTGTTTTAAATAACGCTTTCGATTTTTACCACTGTGCCCAACAACACATAGCTGGAATCAAACTTTTATATATTGGAGCATAGACAATTAATGAGATGTCAACACCTTTAATAAAGAAATGGGAGGGTGTACCAAAAATTCCAGGTATCAGAACAATACATTCGGTATATTCTGATAGCAATGTTCAATTAAGCACAGCTCAGACAGCCTCTTCTTTGAAAACTATAATATTATAAATGTTTCATTACGCTATTTCTTATTATTACTTATTTCTTATTACTTATTACTTTTTACTTATTTTTTATTACTTATTTCTTATTACTTATTACTTCTTACTTATTTTTCTTAAAATTAATAAATTTCTGTACCTACATATTTCATATTCAATAAAATTTATTTTTTTGCTTTAAATGTTATTAGACACATTAAATTGAGTTAAATCCCTTTGCTTTTTATGAAATTTGAAGTTATTAATCAAAAAAGTTGTGGTAAAAATAAAAATTTAATAAATAATACAACATGGAAAAATCGTACGTTCGCGACCATACCCTCGCGACCGGAACTCAATTAAATTAAAAATAAATAAATGGAGATATTTTCTTGGGAGTAGACTTAATAGAAAGCTACATGATTCTATTTTAAAAGTAAAGTTATTTCTTTAAAATATTCCGTCTCAATTCGCAGAGTTTTGCATTTTACTGCAACAAGCCAAAGTCGACTTCCATTTTACGTACGTTCGCGACCGCATGTTTTTTGACAATATTATGAAAATTAAAAATCGATAAGCCTCATAATTTACACTAACCAAAGAGCTAAACAAATGCTATCGAAGAGTAAAAAAAAAGTTTCAGGAAACGATTGTTTTCGATTTTATTTTTTTAATTTATCTCGTACGAACGTACGTTCGCGACCCTGAGAAATGCCCATATACCTTTATCTTAAATATTCAACAATATAATAAGCAATATAGACGATGTTCATACGCTTCTATCCCTTTAATCAATTTTCTTCACCTTTCAATGGTGCTACCCTCTTCGCTGCACCATACATTAAAAACATATTAACGTAAGAATACACACTTATAAGAAGAGCCTATTAAAGTAGAAAACAAGGGAATAAACAAAAAAGAAATCAAACTATTAATAAATGAAAAACTTTAAATAAACGCAAACTCAAAAGACGAAAACAGAGTAGCAGCACATTTTTGTAGTGCAAAACTGACCCTGGAAAAGTAAAGACGATGTTACAATTTTTACGATTTTAAGCCCATCTGCAAACTTCTGCAAAGAAATTTTACACATTTATTACCCTTAGAGCTAAGCAAACACATTGGTATACAACTTAATTGTGGCTTTTCTTTAGCTAAACTTTAGCTAAACATAAAAAAGACTTTCCAAATATATACAAAAACAAGTAGGAACGCTGTAGTCGAGATTTCTCGACAACGAGATACCATGTACCTTTTTTCTTTATGAACCATTTCTTTGATTTTATTTTTTTTTCAAATAATTCACCAAATTTTCGTTTGTGTGCGGCATGCCGTTGCCTATGGAAGGGGTGGGTAAAACTTTAATTGGCCATATCTTCTATGATTATTGTCCGCTCCGTACGTAATTTTGCACGTACGTGTTTGACGATCAGTGGACTTATTGGACTGAAAATTATGCCTCTAGCTTTTACCATTTCGAAGATATCGATTTTTTTGCAAATACGAGGGCGGAAATGGGGCGTGGCAAAAGTCCAATAATACCATTATCTGCGTAATTGCTAAACGAACATAATGCAAAAAAAATAGGTCTCTACCTCTTATTTTGTGAAAGTTATGGGCTAATGTGTCGAACAACATTCAGTTTTATGCAAATTACGAAGGCGGAAAGGGGCGTGGCAAAAATTTGAAATAAACTTGATCTGCCTGCAATAATAACACACCAAAAGCAAAACAAGTAGGAACGCTGTAGTCGAGATTTCTCGACAACGAGATACCATGTACCTCTTTTCTTTATGAACCATTTCTTTGATTTTATTTTTTGTTTTTTTTTTTTTTCATATAATTCATTTTCGTTTGTTGACATAAAAAAAATCAGCAGGTGCACACATACACATACTACTGTATGTATACACATGCGAACCCCAGCGTGTGCGGCATGCCGTTGCCTAGGGAAGGGGTGGGTAAAACTTTAATTGGCCATATCTTCTATATTTATTGTCCGATCCGTACGTAATTTTGCACGTACGTGTTTGACGATCAGTGGACTTATTGGACTGAAAATTATGCCTCTAGCTTTTACCATTTCGAAGATATCGATTTTTTTGCAAATACGAGGGCGGAAAGGGGCGTGGCAAAAATCCAAGAATGACATTATCTGCGCAATAGTTAAACGGACATATTGCAAAAAGAAATAGGTCTCTAGCTCTTATTTTGTCCAAGTTATCGAAGAAAATTCAAATACAGTTTTATGCAAATTACGAAGGCGGAAAGGGGCGTGGCAAAAATTTGAAATAAACTTGATCTGCCTGCAACAATAACACACCAAAAGCAAAAAGAATTAGACCTCTATCTCTTACCATCTCCGAGAACGAGGAGTTCATACATACAGACAGACGGACGGACGGACGGACAGACGGACATGGCTATATCGACTCGGCTGTTGATGCTGATCAAGAATATATATACTTTATGGGGTCGGAGATGTCTCCTTCTGGCTGTTACATACATTTGCACAAAGTTAATATACCATTTGTACCTTAAGGTACATGGTATAAAGAACTAGACCTCTAGCTCTTACCATCTCCGAGAACGAGGTGTTCATACATACAGACAGACGGACGGACGGACAGACGGACATGGCTATATCGACTCGACTGTTGATGCTGATCAAGAATATATATACTTTATGGGGTCGGAGATGTCTCCTTCTGGCTGTTACATACATTTGCACAAAGTTAATATACCATTTGTACCTACATGGTATAAAAACCCTCCGCTTAACCCCAAACGAAAGGAAGCGTGGTTGACCTTTTGCCGCGTCAATATGTCATGGTGTAACGAGTGGAAGCGCGTAGTTTTTCTGATGAAAAAAAGTTCTATTTGGAGGGGCCAGATGGCTATAATGATTATTTTCATGATCTGAGGAAAGAGACGCATCAATTGGAGCGTTTACATAGTCGAATAGGCGGAGTTATGGCTTGGAGAGCCAATCATTTGCCTTAGACATTCGACAATGCCCCAATACATAATGCTCGTGTTGTAAAATCTATTTTAAAAGATAAAACTGTTGAAACTCTGAACTTGCCACCATACTCGACGGATCTGAATATAATTAAAAATGTTTTGGGATGGCTGGCCAGAAAGGTTTATGAGTCTGGCAAACAATTTTCGACAAAAGAAGAACTAATTGACGCAATTCAGAGGGCCTGGCCTACAATATCCCTAAACTACATTAAAAATCTATATGATTCGCTGCCCCACAGGATCTACGAGGTTATATTGACTAAGGGGGGCTCAACCCATTATAAAATTAGCAAATATATATTTATTAATACTCACTATTTCCTAATAAGTTCGTTAAATATACTTAAAAAAAAAAGTGCTATTCATGTGAACCAACATTTATGTGGAATTTTTAAAGTTTTTAAGTGTTTTTGGTAACATTAAATAATAATTTATTTAATTTCAGTTTTGTTACTTTTCTTATATTTAAAATTGATTACATTATAAATAGAAACTTAAACATCAGCGAGTTTTCTTTTTGGTTTAAAGATTTTAAGATTGAAATTGCATATAAAAGTGTGCTATTCAAGTGAAACGCAGTGTATAGTCAAGTATGAGTTACGAGTAGGCATAACTAATATTTAGAAATACAAAAGGAACTATATTCATGGAGTTGATATTCAGTATTGTGGGATAATTCAATTTACAATCCATTTTTAATAATTGAATTAAATTTCTTGATAATGCCGATCTTGATAATGCTACGCCCGTCGAAGTGAACTCTGAAACGAAACAAGAGGGCATAGAACTATACGTAGTAACAAAATGGGTAGTTAAAAATTGCCGCTCCTTTAAAATGATTAAGGATTCCGGCCTAAAACAATTTGCATCGTTCCTTAATAAATTTGGAGCAACATTCGGGCCAACTGTGAATGTAGAAAATTTGTTGCCGCATCCCACAACAATATCGCGTAACATTTCAGCAATCTACGAAACTTATTTTGAAACAACAAAACAAGAAGTTATTCGTTTTTAAAGCGTTTGATATGCGGTGACTAGCGATATTTTGACAGATACATACATATATTTCATGCACAATACATTACATTAAGGAAGGAACGCTAGTAAACCATCTATTGACAATAAAATCGCAATGTTATTACATTGATAAATAATTATCAAATGTAGCAAGCTTGTAACGTTCTTTAAAAAGTCTGGGAGCAATTCCAACCTAGGAATTACCTTTAAAAGCCTTTGCTTTTGGTGTGTTATTGTTGCAGGCAGATGATTTTTATTTTGGTGTGTTATTGTTGCAGGCAGATGATTTTTATTTTAAATTTTTGCCACGCCCCTTTCCGCCTTCGTAATTTACATAAAACTGTATTTTCTTCGACACATTTGCCTATAACTTGGACAAAATGAGAGTTAGAGACCTACTTCTTTTTGCAGTATGTCCGTTTAACTATTGCGCAGATAATGTCATTCTTGGATTTTTGCCACGCCCCTTTCCGCCCTCGTATTTGCAATAAAAGAGATATCTTCAAAATGGTAAATGCTAGAGGCATAATTTTCAGTCCAATAAGTCCACTGATCGTCAAACACGTACGTGCAAAATTACGTACGGATCGGACAATAAATATAAAAGATATGGCCAATTAAAGTTTTACCCACCCCTTCAAACGAACCTGAATATTGTGGATTTGTAAGAAAAGGGGGACGAACGGGGAAAAGGTGTTAATTAGCGCTGAAAAACGACATTTATGTGAACAAACTGATGTTGTTAGTTTTTGTGGGCAGACGTGGGGTCGTTTTTTTTTATCCACGAAACACAGGGGACGCATGTTAATTTTCGTAAAAAAATACACATAAATTGGACATTAAACACAAGTCAAATACTAAAACTTCACATAAATGTACAATATACAGTAAAAACTACACACCTTGATCTTCAATTTCCATTAATAACTTGAGTTTGTTCGGACAGATAATTTTTAATTTCACGCACAAACGTAAACATAAGAATTTGGCGCCAATTTCCTAAGCCTAAGCAGCTGATCGATTGCATTCTTTTGAAAGCTCATAACAAGCTTCAGTGAAGGTTTTAAAACTTTATTATTTCAGTTTTTAGAAGTATGATGTATTAACTTTAAGAATTTAAAACCAAAAATACAAAACATTAACATAAAAATTTGGACTTTATGCCAAAAAAATCGACTTTTGGACCATAGTGCATTGTAGAGATATCGATTTTTTTGTGATTACGAGGGCAAAAAAGGGGCGTGGCAAAAATCTGGAAATGGCATTATCTGCATAATAGTTAAACGGTCCTAATTAAAAAAAAACAGGTCTCTAGCTCTTATTTTGTCCAAGTTATCGAAGAAAATACAGTTTTATGCAAATTACGAAGGCGGAAAGGGGCGTGGCCAAAATTTGAAATAAACTCGACCTGCGTACATATATAACGGACCTAAAGCAAAAAGAATTACACCTCTAGCTCTTACCATCTCCGAGAACGACGTGTTCATTCATACAGACGGACAGACGGACAGACGGACGGACGGACAGACGGACAGACGGACATGGCTAGATCGACTCGGCTGTTGATGCTGATCAAGAATATATATACTTTATAGGGTCGGAAACGTTTCCTTCTCCCTGTTACATACTTTGCACAAACTTAATATACCATTTGTACCTTAAGGTACATGGTATAAAAATCCGTGGACTTTGCCTGTGGAGGAGAAGTTGACGGAAGCAAAAAAATAAGAGACGGAACATTGTTAATAAAAACTAAAAATGAATTGCAAGCCAAAAAGCTCCTTAAACTCACAAAAATTGCAGAAATGGAAGTGACAACAAACGAACATAAAACATTGAACTTCTCTAAGGGAGTTATTTATTGTAACGACCTTAGATATATTGACGAAGACACTATCTTACAAGAGCTAAAACCACAAAGAGTAAGCGAAGTTAAAAAAATAATGAAACGAAAAAACCCCCAACGCTAACTCTGATAGCAGCAACACCACTCTAGTTGAAACCGGATTGATCATTATCACATTTGAAAAACACAAACTCCCAGAAACATTGCGAATTGGGTACGAAACAGTGCGTGTACGAGAGTACATCCCACTTCCTCTCCGATGCAGAAAATGCCTCCGCTTTGGTCACCCAGCACCAATATGCAAAAGCTCCGAAACCTGCACTAATTGCTCAGAAACAAAACACACAAACGACAATGAAACATGCAAAAACGTAAAAAAATGCCTAAACTGCAAAAACAACCCAGAACTTGACCATCAGCACAGCCCAATCGACCGCAAATGCCCCACCTTCTTAAAAAACCAAGAATTAAGAGCTATTAAAACCACACAAAAAGTTTATCACAAAACTGCCCAACGTATTTACTTCGAACGACACGGATCTCAATTGAAGAACACCTATGCCAAAACACTTGCAAACGCCACAACTCAGATGACAACCAACCCGCAATCACCGAATACTAATATAAATACGCACACAAACACAACACAACCACAACATAAAAAATCGAAGACCACACCCACATCAGGAACCCAAACTTATCCATTAAATACGACAGCTACCAATCTAGTCACAACAACTCTAACATCAAGCCAAACTCTTCAACGCCATCACCTCCACGATTACGACAAATTAGAAGACATGGATATTGACTGCATCACACACACCAGAAAACCAACCACACCATACTCGTCACAACTTACAGAAGACTCACTAAAAATAAAAATCTTCCATAAAGATAAGTCTAAAAACCTAACAACTAATCTTAAAGCATCTAAGACTAAGACCAAAGCGCTAAACAAAAACCAACTTACTAACAACAGCGACAGCGAATCCATATAGAACCTTAAACTCCTTAAACCTTAAAGTTAGACTTAAACTTAAACCGTTAACACTACCTACTAATAAAATTACCTTCACTAAAATGTCATTAACAATAATTCAATGGAATTTAAAAGGATATGTAAATAACTATAACCAACTCCTTATCCTCATTAAAACACATTCACCGCATATAATTTCCCTCCAAGAAACCCACATTCAATACACCAATAATTTACCAATCCCAATAAACTACAAAATATTTACAAACATAGCAACCAACAGATTTGTCGGCGTAGCACTTTTAGTTCATAAGTCAATTCAACACACTACCCCTAACACCACAGACGACCTAGAAACAATAACGATAAATATACAATCCAAACTAAAATTAAACATATCTTCAACATACATATCTCCCACCAAAAACATTACTATCCAGACTCTTCAAAACACATTCAACACACAACAAGCACCCTCACTAATTATGGGGGATTTCAATGGTTGGCATCCTTCCTGGGGCTCACCAACAACAAACACACGAGGAAAAATAACTCAAAGATTCATTGACAATGCACACCTTATTCTACTAAACGACAAATCTCCCACTCATTTTTCAACTCACAACACCTACACACACATAGACCTCACACTCTGCTCTCCAATTTTGGCCCCCCACACTAAGTGGGAAATACTGAACGACCTTCATGGCAGCGATCACTTTCCTATTATCATCACCCTATTTCCATCAACTAACACACAAAAATTCAACAGACCCTTCTTCAAGCTAAAAGAGGCCAACTGGGAAAAATACAACTTATTTACGCAACAAGCAAACAAAAAATACCCAACCTCCCAAAACGTAAACAAAGAAGCAGCCCAAATTAACAGAATCATTCTATCTAGCGCAAACCTTTCCATCCCACAAACCTCATCAAATACCCACCCCTACAGGGTTCCATGATGGAACAAAAATCTCGATCAGCTACAAAAAGAAAAACAAAAAGCGTGGAAAACACTCAACCGCCATATAACACTAGAAAACATCAAAGACTACAGACGTAAAAATGCAAAATTTAGATACACCTTAAAAAATAGTAAAAGTGAAGCCTCTAGATCCTTTACTTCAACCATCCAACCATCAACCCCTTCATCCAAAATATGGGCGAATATAAGACGATTCTGCGGACTCAACCCAGTTAAGCAAATCCACGCCATAACAAACCCAGACAACAACGAAGTAACTACAACTAATAACGAAATTGCCAACATCTTTGCTAAACATTTTTCAAAACTGTCACACGACATGAATTTCCCAGAACAGTTTCGAAACAACAAATACAGGAACAATAATGTAGATTACACACCCTCCCCATCAGCTCAATCAATAGAAAAACAGATTTCAAACCTCGAACTAGCGTCAGCACTACAAACCCTCAAAGGATCTGCCCCTGGACTCAACAGAATCTCCTACCAAATGATCAAAAATAGCTCCAATACTACAAAAAACAGAATAACAGCCCTATTTAACAAAATATTCGATACTCACATACCACAAGCCTTCAAAACTAGCCTTATAATTCCTATCCTGAAACCAAACAGTGACAAAACTCAAACCACCTCCTACAGACCTATCTCCCTCAACTGTTGCCTAGCAAAAACACTAGATAAGATCATAGCCAAAAGACTTTGGTGGTTTGCAACTTACAACAATCTGCTAAATAAAAACCAATTTGGATTCAAAAAAGGCAAATCGACTTCGGACAGTCTACTTTACGTAGACTATCTCATATCGAAGTCACACCAACACAGCTCACTCGTCACTCTTGATTTTTCAAAAGCCTTCGACCGAGTAGGTGTGCATTCCATAATCGACCAACTTCAGGAATGGAAAACAGGGCCGAAAATAATAAATTACGTCAGAAATTTCATGCTGAACAGAAAAATAATAATTCGTGTCGGTCAACACAGATCCAACACACTACCCTTATTCAATGGGATCCCTCAAGGATCCCCAATCTCCGTTATACTATTCCTCATAGCCTTTAATAAATTGTCCGATATAATATCCTTACACAAAGAAATCAAATTTAATGCATACGTTGACGACTATTTTCTCATAATTAATTTTAATAAAAAGAAAAATATTAGCTTTAACCTAGGCAACCTTCTAAATGACATAGAAAACTGGGGTTCATATTCCGGAGCATCCCTATCTTTATCAAAGTGCCAACACCTCCATATTTGCAAAAAGCACAACTGCACTTGTGTCGTTACATTCAATAGCATGCAAATCCCCACAGTAAACTCGTTAAAAATCTTAGGAATAAATATAGACAGCAAATACAAATGGAACACACACATAGACAAACTTATACCTGCACTTCATAAAAAACTAAATATAATAAAATGTCTATCCAGCCCCAAGTTTAACTACAGCACATACACATTAATCAACGTGGTAAAAGCTACTATTGTTGCAAAAATAGATTACGGCCTATTCCTATACGGACACGCACCCAAAACCACACCAAACAAATTAAAACCGCCTCTAAACTCCGCTATTCGCCTAGCTCTCGGTGCCTTTCGTTCTACTCCAACAAATAACCTCCTACAAGAAGCCAATATTCCTCCAATAGAATTAAAACGAGATCTGCAAACAGCCAAATTAAATAAAAACCTCATTTATTCCAAAGACACACCAATTCACAAATTCGTAAAACAAAGTAAACTTAAAAGGAAATCTCCACCAATTATAGACCGTATAATGCACCTCTGTCAGCAATTTCACCTACCTTTCGAACCACAAAAACTAAACAAACTCAAGCCACCCTGGGACCTACCTACCAACCTTATAGACACATCCATACGATTACATAAAACAAGTAGGAACGCTGTAGTCGAGATTTCTCGACAACGAGATACCATGTACCTCTTTTCTTTATGAAGCATTTCTTTGATTTTATTTTTTTTTTTTTCAAATAATTCACCAAATTTTTCGTTTGTTGACATCCAAAAATCAGGAGGTGCACACATACACACACTACTGTATGTATACACATGCGAACCCCAGCGTGAGCGGCATGCCGTTGCCTAGGAAAGGGGTGGGTAAAACTTTAATTGGCCATATCTTCTATATTTATTGTCCGATCCGTACGTAATTTTGCACGTACGTATTCGACGATCAGCGGACTTATTGGGCTGAAAAATATGCCTCTAGCTTTTACCATTTCGAAGATATCGATTTTTTTGAAAATTCGAGGGCGTAAAGGGGCGTGGCAAAAATCCAAGAATGACATTAGCTGCGCAATAGTTAAACGGATATATTGCAAATAGAAATAGGTCTCTAACTCTTATTTTGTCCAAGTTATAGGCAAATGTGTCGAGGAACATTCAGTTTTATGCAAATTACGAAGGCGGAAAAGGGCGTGGCAAAAATCCAATAATACTATTATCTGCGTTATTGCTAAACAAACATAATGCAAAAAGAAATAGGTCTCTAACTCTTATTTTGTCCAAGTTATAGGCAAATGTGTCGAGAAACATTCAGTTTTATGCAAATTACGAAGGCAGAAAGGGGCGTGGCAAAAATCTAATAATACTATTATCTGCGTTATTGCTAAACAAACATAATGCAAAAAGAAATAGGTCTCTACCTCTTATTTTGTGCAAGTTATGGGCTAATGTGTCGTTATGGGCTAAAGGTACATTCAGTTTTATGCAAATTACGAAGGCGGAAAGGGGCGTGGCAAAAATTTGAAATAAACTTGATCTGCCTGCAATAATAACACACCAAAAGCAAAAAGAACTAGACCTCTAGCTCTTACCATCTCCGAGAACGAGGTGTTCATACATACAGACAGACGGACAGACGGACATGGCTATATCGACTCGGCTGTTGATGCTGATCAAGAATATATATACTTTATGGGGTCGGAGATGTCTCCTTCTGGCTGTTACATACATTGCACAAAGTTAATATACCATTTGTACCTTAAGGTACATGGTATAAAAAGCAACACACCCAAAGAAATATACCAAAAAATATACGAAGACACAAAATCAAACCTTAAATCCCACAACTTTATATTCACTGACGGATCAAAAATAACCGACATTATAACATACGCCATTACAACGGAAACAAGCATCCTAAATTGTGGAATCTTACCACCATACTCCTCTGTTTTAACAGCCGAAATCATCGCCATCCTCGAAGCTATCAAAATTATAAAAAACAAAAGAGGCAAATATGTTATCTGCTCAGACTCCCTCGCAGCAATAGACTCAATAAAAAATACAAACAACAATAATATTTACCCAAATAAAATAAGATCACTTTTAACACATTTTGCCCCAAAAATAAAATTAATTTGGATTCCTGGCCATGCAGGCATTGCGGGAAACGAACTAGCAGATCAAGCAGCAAAGTCGACCCACAAAAGCCCACTAATTTTTACACCCAACATAAATCCTACAGATATAAAAAGACAAATAAAATCTGAACTCAAGGCAAGACAAAGCCAAAACTTAAGACATTGTAGCCAATGGTACCAATCCATCAACACCAATAGCCACCATATTAGCGACCACTTTAGACAAACCCACCCAAACTGGAATAGACTCGACCAAACTAAAATTACCAGACTACGTCTAGGACACACCAGCCTCAGCCACCAACACTACCTGAACCAAACTCCAACACCACCTTGCCCTTTCTGCCAAGGCAACCTCTCCCTAAACCACATACTAAACACATGTCCACCTCTCTTGCAAACAAAACAAGTTATTTTCCAGAACTCCAACCCGCTACACCTCCTCAATGACCTAAACCCAGAAAACATTAATAAAATACTACTTTTCCTGAAATCAACACAATTATACCACAAAATCTAAATATAAACATTTAATAAGACTAGTTGCCTAATTTAAAGAAAAATAATGTAGAGAATACATAGATAACGATTAAAGATTAAGTTAATACACAACATGTACCTATATATTTCATCCCTTAAGACCTAAGCACCATCAACTCACATAGCCGAAGGCCACAGCAGCCAGCGCTATATCATTAAGCTAGTCTAGTTTTGTAAACTTTTCTACCTTTTATCATAATAATAATAAATTATAGAAGCATGCGAAAAAATTATGGAAGCATTCTCGTTAACCTCTGAAAATTCCAATTCTAATAGTTCTTTGACGATGCATTTTCTGATTTGGAAAAACCATGTATTATTGCTAACAATGCAGATACAATAAACAAAATTATGTTTCTGCATTTAGTCATTGAAAAATAAAATAAATAAAGTACAAACATATATGTACATATATAATAATTAATCCATGTCTTAATATTTTTCTGTCTTGTATTTAAAAGCAAAACAAAAACGAAAAAGCAAACACGAAACAAATTTTACGTCGCCAATTCGGCGCACAACTAACCGAGTACTCCCGAGTCGCGAAACTCATTTGTGCATTGCAATGCATTGCTTCGACGTTCGGATACGGTAAATTTTCTACTCATGCCTTCACCACATTTGCCAAATCCGTTTTACTCAATGTCTCACTCAGTCAGTCAAAGCTTTGAGTGAGAGTACCAAATGCTGCTTTGACTGTATTCACGCAGACCTCTAATAATAGGCACTGATCACCATATACATATGTACACTAGTCGGCACAAATTTTTTGACGAAACCTCTTTTTGACAATTGAACATAACTTTGCCAGAAATCGAGCAAAATAAAGAATCTGTTTTTAGCTACGCGCCAGCCAAATTCTATTTCGTTTACCTTCTGCATTTTCTTTCTGTTGAAAAGAAAGCATGCAGACAGCGGTTTCTTGTATGGCATAAGTATTTTGACAGCATCTTCATGGCAATATTTTCACACTTTCAAGCACGCGAGAATCAAAAATTGCTGTGTTTAACTTTAATCAGTATTAATCGCTTTCATAAAAATAAAAAGTGAATACAAATTCTTAAAAAACATGGTAAAAACCACTGATCTTAGTTTGGATACCAGATCTTCAATGGTAGCAAAATTAAACGCTGGAATAGCAGTTAAAGACATTGCTAATGAATTTGGTGTGTCGCGACAAACTGTGCACTATCAAATTAAAAAGTTTAAAAATCATAAGACCGTGCAGAATATAAGAATATCAGGTCCTAAGCGCAAAACTGATCTCAGCGAAGACCGAGTCCTTGTACGGGAATTTAAAAAAAATGTTTTTCTGAAGCCTCAATCTGCAGCAGATCAATATATTTTGACAGCTACAACCCCAATAAGTGAGCGAACTGTACGTCAACGATTAAAAGAAAATGATATTAAGACTTATAAAGCCAAGGATATACCCTATATAACAAAGGCAAACAAACATAAAAGATTGGCTTTCGCAAAGGAACATGTCCATAAGCCAAAGGAGTTTTGGTGGAGCGTTCTATGGACAGATGAAAGCTCTTTTGAGTATAATTCCTCAAAAAATAAATTTTTTGTAAGATTGCCAATTAAACAAAGGCAGAAAAGGCGGCCCGTTTGCCAAAAAGTAAGCCATGGTGGAGGCTGTGTCATGTTCTGGGGATGTGTGGCGTATAATGGACGGGGTGAATTCGTTCCTGTCACTGGATCGATGAACCATAAGTTCAATTTAAACAAGTAGGAACGCTGTAGTCGAGATTTCTCGACAACGAGATACCTCTTTTCTTTATCAACCATATTGGAGAATCTTTTATCCTGCAACAGGATAACGCCCCATGCCACAAAGACAAGATGATTAAAACATTCTTGAAGGATGTTGGTGTTACCACTTTTTACTGGCCACCTCAAAGTCCAGATTTAAATATTATTGAAAACGTATGGTCTCTTATGAAACGCAAGAGAACAGTATCGTTGAATAAAACCAGAGAGGAGACAATTTCTGAGATAACTTCCCTTTGGGAAGAGATATCTCCAGAGATCCTCCAAACATTAATTGATTCAGTACCGCGACGCCTGCAAAAAGTTATAGAAAGCAAAGGAAATTATATATTTTACTAAATTCCTTTTTTTTCCTTTACTTTTTTTAAGTTTAAACATTGTTATTCATATCAAAAGGTGCTCGTCAAAATACTTATTCCACCCCATGAAAATTACTTTAGCTTATATTTTTTCAAGTTCATATGACAAAATGTTAAATTTATTATTTTTAAGTTTGTATTACCACTAAGTAAAACAAGAAAAAATTTCACTTCGTTATATGAAACTATTAAAAAGTTACACCCCATTACTTTAGCTTATATTTTTTCAAGTTCATATGACAAAATGTTAAATTTATTATTTTTAAGTTTGTATTACCACTAAGTAGAACGAGAAAAAATTTCACTTCGTTATATGAAACTATTAAAAAGTTATAAACAAATTTTCACCATTTGTTTTTCGTCAAAATAATTGTGCCGACTAGTGTATGTACTTTTTTCATCAGTTGAATTGTTTCAGTGACCGTTTTCCCAAGTTTTAAACAAAATGTAATATTTACTTTTATTATTTTCCAATTATTTATCAAAGTAATAACTTTGCGATTATTGAATATCTATACATCTTCCTCTACCATATTGGCCAAAAATTCGTTCCGTTAATTTGTGTTTATGTGGGTCTTATAGGGGTGATTTTTCGAATGCCATGCATCTTTTTCTATTAGATTTTATAGGAGTTATTAGAAGAGGCGCTTGTATACTAGACTTATTATAGGAAATCATAAGTTCAATTTAAACAAGTGGGAAAGCTGTAGTCGAGATTTCTTGACAACGAGATACCATGTACCTCTTTTCTTTATCAACCATTTCTTTATTTTTATTTTATTTTTTAGTAATTCACCAAATTTTTGTTTGTTGACATTCAAACAATCAGCAGATGCACACACAAACTTTAATTGATCATACCTTCTATATTTACTGTCCGATCTGTACATATTTTTGAATGTACGTGCTTGACGATCAGTGGACTTAGCGGACTCAAAAGTAGTATATTGAATCGGCTGTTGATGCTGATTAAGAATATATACATATACTTTATGGGGTCGGAGATGTGTCCTTCTGCCTGTTACATACATTTGCACAAAGTTAATATACCATTTTTACCGTAAGGTACATGGTATAAAAACCTCGCATGCGGAATGTAAAAAACAAAAAATGTAAGCCAAATACTCGTAGATGTTTCGAGTTGCTTGGTCTCCATATGTTCGGCTGGACAGGACATTGTGGGTGCCACCACATTCAATCCAACTCCCCGCACCTCTCCTGGCCAGGACTTCCATCCAGGACTTGTTTGCACTCGAGTTGGTTAAGAGGCGGCAAAGTGTCCTTTCAGCTGTTGGCGCATGTCGGCATGGCTGTAATCGAAACTGTAAGCTCGTTCGCACTTGCATGTGTTCATTGGCTGTGGAGCAAAAGGGGTGCAAGGAGATAAGCTGGGGGTCAAGAGGTCAGACCACTAAAAATTATATTTGACTGCTTGTGCCGGGGCGTGCATTTGTGTGACTTGTTCCTGTTGCTTATAGCACATCGAGAAAGCTCGAAATTCCAAATTTTAATTTCCCAACGTACATATGTATTTTAGTTTGCACTGGAATACCTAATAAAAGTGTTTAAATTGAGAGGACTCCCTCAATAACCGTGCTGGGCTTGCTCAGCGGGTCGGGGTCTCGCACAAATTTATTGTGTGGCTTGCAACCCGCCCACCGTTGCCCGATAACCACGCCTCGTCCACCAGGGGTGTCGTGGTCAGGATCCACTGATCAAGGCCGGCACACCTTTAACCCACGGACGCCCGGGAAGCAGGTCAGGATCCGCCGGACAAGCCGACTCTCCGGCTGTTAACGGAGAGCAGCGGTTAACGGA
The DNA here is from genome assembly GCA_021223825.1 of Drosophila ironensis. Lineage (NCBI taxonomy): Eukaryota > Metazoa > Arthropoda > Insecta > Diptera > Drosophilidae > Drosophila > Drosophila ironensis. The sequence continues at coordinate 600,942 of JAJJHQ010009506.1, read as the reverse complement.
GAGTCAGCTTGATTACCCGCGGCCACTCGTCCTCCGGAATCACCCTCCACTCCGACTTCTGCTGTGGCCAGCTTTGCTGTCGTCGGAGTTCCGGTTTCGGCCCCGGCTGGGTCGTCCCAGACCCCGGGTCCCAGGTCTGGCGCTTGGTTTGGCGATGCGCCGGCCGGACTTCCGGCCACATCCACGGTCCTTTCTCCCAGGGTTCTGTGGCCGCCGGCTCCGCCCCCTTGTCCCCGTGTGGCACCCCGAGTTCGGCTTCCACCTCCGCCTCCCTTGGTTCCCTCTCCTTTCCGATTTCCATTGCGGCTTCCTTTTCCCCCGGCGCCTCCGGTTGTCCCTTCGGTTCCTCCTCCTGGGCTGGATTCGCTATTTTGTCGGGCTCTGGCTCTTTTGCCACGGCCTCCGCCGCCCACGCCCTCACCCTGATTCGGGTTTTGGGGTAAGGCCCGCCTCTCCTTGATGGCCTCTGGCTCGTTACCCGTCTCCTCCTCGGCGTTTTTCGGCTCCCTCCACCGGACAATCCAGGGCTCCGGTGCCTCGGACGACCACGTGGTCACTTCGTAATGCCACACTCCTCCGTCCTGAATCGCCCGCCGCTACTGCTGGGCCCACGGCGCTGCTAGGCCCGTCCCTGCTGACCCTGTCTGTTCCTCTGCTTCATCCTGTCCCGGTGGTGGCGGCGGTGTCGCTGGCTGTTCCACCAACCGAGGCGGCGGCAGTGGCGGGGTCTCCGGCTGCTCACTTCCCTGCGGCCGCGACGGTGTCGCTGGCTCCGGTCCCGGCGGTGGCGACTGCTCCGGCCACCACCTCCACAATTGCTCTGATGTCGCCGGCGCTTCGTCGTCCGCGGAGACGTGGGGCGTTGGGTCGGACCGGCCGTCCCACTCTTCGCTGTCCGACGAGTGCGATACCACTCCTTCATCGCTCTCCGGATCCGCCCCCGTCTCGCTGGCGGCGCGGGCCTCCCGATCCTCGTGGTCCTCGTCGTCCGAAGAGCGCTCCTCGCTCGAGCTGCTGCGCGGCGAGACCAGCGGGGCAGCCACGAGCTGTAGGATTGGGGTCCTGCTCCGGTGCCTCCGCCTTCCCTTGCCCGCTGGCCGTTCCTGCCGGCCATCGATCTCCACGCTTCCCTCCGTGTTGCGATCGGTGCGGGTGGTCTCCATCCTTCCTGATCGCTGTTTTGTTTCGAAATGGCCCTACTATAGGCCCCGCATGGGCACGTGCTTGTCCTACGCCTCGGCCGCCCCTGCCCCCGGTGTATGAGGCAGGTGCCGTTTTGCCGGCGGCCGCCATCACGGCCTCGCTCCCGGCTCGCCTAGTGATGGCCTGGTGGCACACGGTAGTGCACCGGATCGCGGTTGCACGACTTGATGCTAGCTGCGGCGATGGCCTACAGCTGTGTTGCAAGATACTGTTTTTTAAGAGTAACACCTACGAAAACCGACCGATTTTGCATTGCATTATTATAGGGAGTTCGATAATGCTATAGCCGGTTAACTATCGTTAACTTATACGTATAAGTTATAATAAAGACGATCCCTTTAGTAAATGGTTGAGGTCCTTGTTGAAGGATCCTCTTCTTCATCCTCATCCGGATGTGGAACTCCTTGATGAATAGATGGGTAGCTTGATGCGTCGTCCCATTCCGAGGCAAAAGGCAGCAAAAGGAGCACATTATTCAGTGTCTCTAGCTCGACGGTCCAAACTTAAGTCTTTAAGTTTTAATCTCTACAACATAGATGGGCACGAAATCTAACGGTCGGAGCCGCAGCTCGGCTCCTCACTGACCGCGCGACTCGATCGGTCGCCCCGATTTGCTGGCGCCAAAAATTACGAATAACGGGGGGAGCCGCGAGAGCTCGAGGAACCATAGGCTCGCCCATCTATGCCCTACAAAATCCTATCGCTGAGGGCTAGCAAAACATAAAGTGTTACCTATTCCCTCTCTTAAAATTGGACGTCCCGGCCAATCCCAGGATAGTCAACTGCTACGTTGTCCAGAGTGTGGCTCGTCGTTCCCTTGACCATGGTAAGGAAGGTTGAGCCATTAAAAAGCAGGGTTATCCCCAAATGTTGAGGTCGAGCTCCTTAATGGTGGAAGCAGTGACCTTAGTTTCAACGGACACAATGCCAGTAGCCACTAGCTTCGTTTTGAGCCATTTCTTCAATTTGGCAGGCTTTCATGGCCACGTAGAGATCGGCGAATGCATCTGAAGCAATATCCGATGTGGCCTCCACCTCGTTCCCGTGCTGTTGGCTCTTTTCGTTGGGAAGTTTATTCTGATCCTGGAGGTTTTAATGCAGGAGCTCGTACTTTTCGTGCCGGTAGTGCATCACGCCGATGTTGCTCCAGATTGTCAGGGTCTTAAACATATTTTTAAACATATATCTTAAACAAATTACAATTCTTAAACATATGGTATCAAAACAAAATATAGCTAACTTACAAAAGAAAGTACGTAAAAGTAACTTATATTTTATTATAGGTAAAAGTGGGATAATCAAAAATGTTGTCCTTAAATTGCTCGAAAATTTACAGGATTAGGATTTTATTATTTTATAATGCGAAAAAGAGTGAGTATTTCAAAACGTATTATTATCATTCCTTGCGGCCTTTTCTCTCCTGTGTTTAAGAATTTTTTAATTCATGTTGCTTTTAGCTATAATTTAGCGGAAGACGTTTGACATTTCGCCTTAAATTGTCTTTGGGAGTCAGTGTTTATGACTCCTGACGTAAGTGGGTTTTTCCTGTTGGTCGCAAGTTATAATAAAGATGATTGGAATCCCGAGTGGTCCTCGCGACGATCCCTTTAGCAAATGGTTGAGGTCCTTGTTAAAGGATCCTCTTCTTCATCCTCATCCGGATGTGGAACTCCTTGATGAATAGATGGGTAGCTTGATGCGTCGTCCCATTCCGAGGCAAAAGGCAGCGCGCCAAGCGCGTTTATTTGTGGAGCACTTTATTCTGTGTCTCTAGCTAGACGGTCCAAACTTAAGTCTACGATTTTAATCTCTACAAAATCCTATCGCTGAGGGCTGGCAAAACATAAGATGTTAACTTATATACATACATACATATGTATGTATGTACATACACTACCCCGCATATCTCTGCGTACACCCCAAAAAAATTTCAAATTCGAACTTTAAACACCAATAATTCGGCCCAATTTCCACATATTGACTCAATTTTTATACCATGTACCTTAAGGTACAAATGGTATATTAACTTTGTGCAAATGTATGTAACAGCCAGAAGGAGACATCTCCGACCCCATAAAGTATATATATTCTTGATCAGCATCAACAGCCGAGTCGATATAGCCATGTCCGTCTGTCCGTCTGTCCGTCTGTCTGTATGTATGAACACCTCGTTCTCGGAGATGGTAAGAGCTAGAGGTCTAGTTCTTTTTGCTTTTGGTGTGTTATTATTGCAGGCAGATCAAGTTTATTTCAAATTTTTTCCACGCCCCTTTCCGCCTTCGTAATTTGCATAAACCTGAAGGTACCTTTAGCCCATAACGACACATTAGCCCATAACTTGCACAAAATAAGAGGTAGAGACCTATTTCTTTTTGCATTATGTTTTTTTAGCAATAACGCAGATAAAAGTATTATTG